>WEIT01011381.1:144712-172575 GCA_013389985.1 Dryoscopus gambensis
TAACTAATGCCTTTATTTCTGTAGTAAAATAGCTGATATAGTTATGCTTGTGGTAACTGAACTGTCTGCTTGTTTGGATAACATCCAGTGAATGTAAGATGAAGACCCCTGCTACTGACTTACCAACCAGCAGCAAGTACCATCTGTGAACAGCATAGACCAAGACCCAAGCTGGAGACGATAATAAAAACTGACCAAAACCACAGCCAAGAAATACATATGCTCTAAAAAGGTGGACTTGAGGAGGAGCCATGCTAAAGAGTTCCTAGAAAATGTAAACTAGTTTGGGGGGAAAGTTTGAATATGTATAATTGTTTATGAATATGCATTAGGCTGATGTATGTAAAGGGTGTCTCCGAAATAATAGGGGTGCTCTTGGCTGAGAGCCAAGGGTACCCAGCACTGTAACTTTTGCTTTATTTTTTATGTCCCTTATTGTCTTTTTATTAAAACTTTTAAATTCTCACAGGAGAGTGAACCTCATTTTTCACAATGTGCTAATAAATTCTTTCACTCTTCCAGAGTCCAGCTACAAAAATTAAAACACCTGGCTCACAAAGGTGCCAGCTGAGAAACCTGTTGTTGGCTCCACCCTGAACAGCACCGATCAAACTGCACCACACTCTGGGATCTGCATTCTGCTTCTGAGCTCTATGTTCCATCCTAATCCTTCAGTCTCACAGAATCAGGATCCAAACCTGAACCTCACCCCTGCCTGCTCACACCCCAAGGGTACCAGGACAGAAAGCTCAACAGCTTGGCTTTTACACTCACACCATAAAAGTTCAACAGCTTTAACTGATAGAACTCTGTACTAGGAAAAGAAATTAAACTCACCAAGACACTCTCTAAACCGCCTCATGTGTGGATTCAAAATTGATTTCCTTGGCAAAGAAAGGAACTAGGACCCTATTTGAAAAGAAATGGGATCTCCACCTCCAAAAGAGAACATCAATGGACTGATCACATACAAATGTTTCAGAACACTGCTACTGGTCATTATCTTCCTTAAGCAGTATATCATCTGCACAGCAAGACTGGGGATAGCTGCTTATGTTTCCCAAAAGTACTGCCAAAAATTTCAGAAGACCAACTCAGAAATGTGGAGGTGACCTGCCAAACTGAATACATTGGGAAATTGCTCCCATACAAAAGGTGTCAAATCAAAAAACACTGGCGGGGCTGCACTTTGAATACTGCGTTGGGTTCTGGGCCCATCCATTCACGAAGGACAGTATTCAAGGTGCAGCTGGGTGAGCTGGGGGGACTCAGCCTGGAGAAAAGAAGGCTCAAGGGGACCTTATTGCTCTCTACAACTACCTGAAAGGAGGTTGTAGCCAGGTGGGGGTCAGCCCCTCCTCCCAGCAACTAGTGATAGGATGAGAGGATATAGTTTTAAGAGAGAGGGTTGGGCGAGCAGTGATGTGGAGCTTCCTTTCCAACTGGGTTAAAACCACAACAGTAGGAAAAGCAAAGCAGAGCAAGGGTAGGGCAGGCAAGGCCAGGCCAGGCAAGAGGGGGTAGCCATGGCAAGGCAAGGTGTCCCGTCCCACTGTGAAAGGGGAGACAGGGAGGATTCTTTTTGAGAGCTTTCTCGAATGAAAATGAAGTGTGACCACGGCAATATTATATCTGAGAACTGTTTATTGATAAATGTTATAAATGCATATTGTATTGTTGGCTTTTCGCAGGTATAATGAATATTATATAGTGTTATAATGAATATTATATAGTGTTATGATGAACATTATATAGTGTTAAGATGAATATTATATAGTGTTAGAAATGCTTTTGCTGTAGCAAAGAGTTCAGCAAGTATGTTTCAACTACCTGAACGGGTAAGATAACCTCCAAGGGGACAGAGGATGGGGCCCACAAAACTCTTACCAACACCCTGTGTGAAGAACAAGAGAGGCCCAGAGCTATTATCCGTTCTCTTCGTAGAAGACGAAGAGGCCAAGACTACTATCAGTTCTCTTCATAAAGGACGAAGAGGCCCGAACCCTGTTATCAGCACTATGCGTGAAGTATGAAGAAACTCGAAGCTGTTATCAACCTTCACTGTCTGGAGAATTAAAAAGCCCAAGCCCAGAGATCAAGAGAAATAAAACCGCAAGGCCAGGAAATGCGCATGCTCTAAAACGGCGGACCCAAGGCGTGTCCATGCAGAACAATTCCTGGAAAAGTTTGAATATGCATAAAGAATAAACATTAAGAACTGTATAAAAAGAGACTACCCCAGGTCTCAGGTGTGCTCTTGGCTGGGAGCCAAGAGTACCCAGCGCTGTAACTTTTGCTTTATTGTTCATGTCTCTTATTGTCTTTTTATTAAAACTTTTAAATTCTCACAGGAAAGTGAACTTCGTTTTTCACAATAAAGAAAGGTAAGTGTTTCTATTGAAGGGGGACAGAAAAGGGAGCAGAGAGGGAAAAAGAGAGACGGAGCGAGAAACAGAAGACAAGGACAACATTACCGCTATACCTCGGGGTGCCCCGTGGGTGACTGGCAGATGTAGCACGCGTGCTGCGAGCGGCGGCCCGCCTGCGCAGCTCCTGTGACGGCCGGGTGGGATCTCCCGGCGTCGGCAAACGAGGGCTGCAGGCTGGTGCTGTGGGCAACGCGGGGAACGCGGCGGCGGCGACGGCTGCAGGCCGAGGGCAGGTGACGCCTGTTTCCCCAGCGGAGCACTGGGTTGTCATGGCGATGAGCTGCCTCGGGGGAGCGGCGAAGCGGGGCCCACACACAGGTGCGGACAGGGAAGCAGGGAAGCAGGGCAGCAGGGAGGAAAAGGCAACGGGGCGGACGGGGGGCCAAGCTGACCCTCCGAGGGAGCCCCTGCTCTCTCCAAGAAACCCAAAGAAAAAAGGTCCACAGGCTGTGGTGCAGTTAACTGCTTTTATGTGCTAAAGCTCCTCCCATAACCCAAATTCCCAGACATTTTTTCCTGGGCATCCAGGGATCTGCCTCACTGGCAAGGCAGGGTTGCTTGCAGCCCAGTTGCGGAAGCTTTCTCTCCCAATTAGCTGTCAGGCGAAGTCTCCTCGGAGACAGGGCTCCCAGCACATGTACAGCCCCTGCAATAATTTTTCACCTCATGTATATGTTGAGGCATAAATAAAAATCAGATTGGTCTCTCTCACAAGGCAAGGGAGGGGTAAAAAGAACAAGGAAAGGCAAAAAGAGGGGCAGGCAGGGTGTCCTGGTTTATCACAGCTTGTGTTTTAGTCAAGGAAAAATCCACCAGCTATGGAAGTGATGTTTTTGCAAGGGGCTGCACTAACTTCCTCCAGATCCGACAAAACCCAGTCAACAGGCTAGTTTGAATATTGACAATTCTATTAAGCCACCTAAGAAGCTTGCCACGCCGCTGTGAACCACATTTAAGTACGAGCAAAGCCCGGGTAAAGCTGACTTGCTAACGGGCTTTTGGACGGGTAACCGGGGTGCCTGGCCCTGCCCACCTGGCCCCGCCGGCCCAGAGCCCCGGCCCTACTGGTTCGGCTCCCGGGGCGGCGGAGCGGAGACGGGGCCGGCCGAGAGAAAGCCATGGTGATGAACTATCATACACTGGAAAACCCCTTGTAATTTCATGTGAAAAGCATGGGGGGGTGGAGCATTCAAACCGCAACTATGAGCTAAAATACCTGTGCTGAGACAGCTTGAAGTAGCTGTGATCTAATGAGAAGCTTGGACAGAGAGAGATGAAAGTGATGAAGTGAAGACCCTTACTCCCAGGGAAGAAGACGACCTCTGTTCCCAGAGATGAAGATGATCCCAGAGATAAATGAAGAGAACTTTTGCTTCTAAACAGCTCATCCTTAAAATGGTACCCCATTTAGCTAAAGATTGAACTCTCAAAAACAGTTGTGGGCAAAGCTGTAAGTTGAGGGAAGGGACTTTCACACTGAGCAGAGAACCATCCCAGGTGTTTGTCTTGCTGTGACATTGAAGCTACGAGAGAGCTGTTTCTTCTGGAGATGTCCCCATGGCATGGCAAGAGAGACTCTTCTCCCTAAGTGAACTGAAGAAAGACTATTATAGAGGTGGTAAAACTGACTGAAAAAATCCCAAGTTGTGTCTTTTTACGTTGTCAGTGGAAGAAGAAGAGGTGGGGGGAGGAGATGTGTTCTGAAGGTTTATTCTGACTTTTATTATTTTTTTTCTTTTTCTTTTAGTTCTGTTAATAAAGTTTTCTTTATATTCTTTAAAGTTTTGTGCCTGCTTTGCTTTCTCCTAATTCTTATCTCACAGAAAGAAAATTAATAAAGCAATGGATTGCAAACTAAACCACTACACAGGGCAATACAAGGAAATACAAGAAGGCTACATGTCACAGGGAGATGGCACGCAGGAGTGCCAGCCAGCTACAGGGCATGCACCTGCTTCTGACAGATAAAATTTTTATGGAGCTACCTGGGACTCCTCCGTGTCTTCTAGCAAAGATCTTGTGAGCCAGTACTTTAGGGTAGTGGTGTTTTGTGGTGGATTGGGGAGCACCTTTGAAAGGTGTAATGATGTGTTGTGGCTTGTTATATGCAGCACCTTTGAAAATGGTGCATTGTGGCTTGTGAGCCAGCACCTTTGAGGAGTTTGTTGTGGGAGTTGAGAACTTATTGAATCATTCTCTACAAAATTCAAAAGGGCTTGTTAGCCACCACTCTTGTGGAAGTGTATTCTAAAATTTAAGGGCTTGTTAACCAACACCTTTTGGGGCTAAACAGTGGGGTCGTTGCTGAAGTTAGGGCAACTGTACAATAAAGCACAAGAGTTCCCTGATACATGGTCCAGTGTCTTTGTTCATCCTGACAAACGTTTATAACATCATGCCCCTGAACAACGGGTCATGACAGACTGCTCTCCAAAGGTTATCAACCTTAGTTTTGCCACAGCCAAAGGCCACAGATGGAATGGGGAGAGTGTTGCGGTCTGACAAACAGACAGTCCTGGCTTACAGTTTATTACAGGCTATTGCATGCCAATACCGTGCCTTTAACCAGTGCTGTTTTAAATTTTGTGGTAATTCACGGAGTGTCCCAGTCACGGATGGCAACCCTGTATGTAAAAGATATGTTTTTTATGGTTTCACTCTGGGAGCATGAGAAAGTGTAATTTACCCTCACCTGGGAGTGTAATACACACGTAACAGCCTCCTGCATGGATATAAACATGCACCCAGGATCACACATGCTGTGTTTGCTGAAATTTCACAGTCTCGCTCTCTCTGGATATTCTGACTGTAGAAGGCTTCCCAGAAAAGGTGGGGGAAGCAACAACAGCAGTGTGGCAAGCAGCAAGTGAAGTAGAAGCTGATATTCTTCCTGAGGAATATCAAGGCCAAATTGGCCCTGAGAGTTCAAAGGGATTCTTACTATTCATCTCAACTGCATTAAAAGAGAGGGGACAGATATATTCCAAGTGGGAAAAGGAACTTTTTTAATTAGTCCGAGCTGTTAAACAGCTTGAGCCACTCAGGAGTAATCTGTCCAGACAAACCATGCCAAGACTTGTATTGTTTTATCTTTCCAGGAATGATAGCAGGAATGATGCTAGCACACCACCACTGAAAAGCAAGTTAAGCATTGAAGGACTTCTTATCCTTCTTGCAGTAGCAATCATTGCCAGCATGAACCAAATTTGGTTCACACATCAACAAGCTGCTAGTGTGGAGAGGCCTATTAGCATAAAATGCTAACTGGTATGGTAACTATAGTATATTATGCACCACATACGCTTCTCAGTTGTGGGTGCAATTTACTGTATCAGCAATTATAAAGTAATAACATTAAGGCAATTTGCCCACTGAATTTCAAAAGGTAACCTGGGATAATGCAACTGAATTTGAACGGGAACACCACTTTTGATGGTAACTAGTTAATTTCATTTATGACCCTATCAACAGGCTACAGGGGGTTTTTTTAATAATACACAGTGCCTTGGTGTATACGATATCCTCAGTCATTGTGTCAGGATTAAATCACACCAGAGCTGCGACTTGGCTCCCTGGAGCATAGAGTATGGGCCCAATGGAATGGGTGTGCCTGTATCTTGTGATTTTGTATTTGTAGACAACTTGATTGTATCTCAGAGTAATTACTCTAATATTTGCAACTTTGTTGACATTGTAGGATGTGATTTTAGTTACTCAGCTCCTGTTATATCTCATCAGTGGTTCTGGCTAATTAAACCTTGATTTGAGACTTACACTCTGCTTCTATTGGTATGAACCTCAAGCTGGTAACAAAACTGTTATAACATGAAGACCTGAGACACTTGCTGAAACAAAATGGACAAAAGACTTCAATCACTGTCCATCATGAGGTGGAAGAAATACATTGTGTTATAGAACATGCGAAGAAAGATGGAGAACATCAGTGTTGGGACATCCTTTTTAAATGGTCACCAACAGCTACCAGAATTCTCAACTGACTACTTCATTCTGTTGTCATTTTATTGATATCAACCTTTTTGGTTTTGTTCTGATAGTTGCACAGTGTGTTATGGTTTGGCTTATTATGAAGCAACCAGCTTGTTGGCTACCCCCACTAATATTAGACAACCCACATGGTACAAAAGCTTGAAACCTTCCTAATCTCCGTTTGGACATTGTGACGCTTGGGTGGCTACAGTCACAGCATTGATTATGTGGGGAAAAGACTCGGGGAAATACAGCTGCTACTCCCTGGTCGGAAATCAGCAACATACCCAACTTCCCACCCGTGCTCTGAGGGGAACTAAATGGCCTGTGAAGTGGAGTAGAGACACCAAAACCAGGCTCTGTTGAAATCTTTGCAGAAGAGAGAACTCAGTGATACTTTTTAGATGATAAGCCACGTAGCAGCTGTCAACCAAGGGAGATAAAAGAGAATGTCTTTCTTTTGAACCAGCAACCGCACTGAAATCACTCTTTTCAGATGTAATACTATCTTGGAATGATTTATTATGTTAGTGTATTCTGTGATGCTCTGCTTTGTGTCCAAAAATGGTTATTTTAAGACTCAGCAGCCCGAGACCCGTGTGGGGCTGGGGGCTGGGGAGAGGGTGGGTTTTTTTGCTTTGACACAGGTGTTTTAAAAGCTCCCCGTGCAGGTTTTTCGTGGCTCTGTGTGGCATGCTTTTTGCTTGGCTGGTTTGTTCTTTTAGCCCCGGCAAAAAAGCTTTTCCTTGCCTTGGCTTGGGGAAGCCGCAGTAGCGATCTTTGGGCCGCCTGAGGCAAACCCAGCAGCTGCTGGTCTGAGACAGGGACATCGCGCCGCCCGAAGCGGAGCAGCCTCGTGGCCACCCACGGCTCTGAGAGCAGGGCCGAGCTGGGGAGAAAACACCGAGGGGCTCTAGCGCAGCTCCTTTGCTTGCCGTGACTGTTCTGCTGAGCTCTGCCCTGGGGAGGGGGTCGATGCTGGGCCACTCAACTTTGGTCTGCTGTTGGAACTGCTCCATGAAAGCTCCCGGTTTTTTCTCTAGAGGGAGGGCGGTGCCATGTGTTACCGCGTGTCGAGAGCGAGTATTCTCTGGCATTTTGGGTCTTTGTTCCGATGTGTGGGGGGCTGAGGTCTGACAGTTTTAATACCTAGAAGTTATTTACTTTTCCCCCCTTGCCTTGTGGGCATTCTGTTTGTTAACAAACCATTGGGTTTTTTCACTTTTATCTATTAGTACTTATTTCCTTTTGGTGGAAAGGGATTGTTGGAACCCATTAGAATAGACGACTCATTCCAGAGTGTCCTCTTTTATATTTTCTCAAACTCAGACAAATACTGATGCATATCTCCATTCCAAGGTTACTTCAGATGTAATACTGATGTTACTTTCTTCTAAAGTGTAACCACCCCTCACTGAACATGATGTATGACTAGAGTCACTCAAGCTCCATCAAAGGTAAAGAAATAATATAAAAGTAAGTTAAGATTGGCAAGAAGTTAGGAAAGACTCCATTGCACACATCTGGGATCAGTCAACTGGCTGAACCTGTCTCTCCCCCTTAGAAATGCCTGTTGGGTAAGAACTGCACTCTTATGTGCAAGCAATGATTTTCTCAAGCTCATTTTGCTGGAGATTAGAGCTTATCTGTATATCGATTTGAATACATTTTTGCAGCCAGATACTATCACTGGCAATCCTTGAACCTTCATCTGTCACAATTTTGTTAATGAAGAGTGTTATCCAGTAAACAGTATGAGTCCTTCAAGGGCACTGACGATCACCAGCAGCGGGTAACATACTCGAATAAAGGTGTGGAGACCCAGAAGGGGTCACTCAGTTGGCATGTGTCCCTGAACACATCAGCCAAACCACCCTCCAATCCCATAATGGGATGTGACAGAATGGTTGGCCACAAGGGTCTCGGCTTTCCTGGGGCACTAATCAAACACAAAAGGTTTCAGGAAATGCCCCCTTTCCATGTGACACACAGGCAGGGAGAGCTGCTCTCTGCCACTGGCTGCACAGGGGCCAGGGCTCTTTTTCGAGAGCCTGGGAAGGTGGTCTCTGACAGCTGAAAATCTGTAGATTTGAGACTCCTCTCTGTGATACACAGATAATCACAGAATGGGTAAGGTTGGAAGGGAGCACAGTGGTTCATCTGGTCCAACCTCCCTGCTCAAGCAGGACCAAATATATAATAATGGGAATTAAGTGGCTCCGTATCTTTGAGGTCCTGGATTTTTTTCACTAAATCTTAGGGCTGGGGCTGGATTTTTCCTTTCTTCCTATCATTTTGTTTTAAAATCCCCCTTGAATCAGAAAATGTCACAAGCTGAATGCAGTTTCTTTGAGGGTGAGTTCTTTCCTTGCAAAGTAAACGCAGTGGTCAAAAGGCAGCACAGCCTTAGCAGGGACCCATGCACATGAGCAGGGACTGGCAGAGCATCACTTGCTTAGGTGGTTGCTGGAGAAAAGCAGTTGTGTTCTTTGCTGCCTGCTGACAGCTCCGTGAACCTGTGAGCCTGACAGCCCCACGTGGTGTAAGATGTGCCCCCAGGACAGACGCTGCTGCGGGAGGGCAAGATGTGGGCCTGAGCCTGACCCAGAGAGGGGCTCTGGAGAAGGCTGGTACAGATCTCCTTTTCTCTGGAGTGTTTGTACACCATTGAATGGGAACAAATGTCATCCTTGGGGCACAGAGGAGAATCAAGAGCTTCACATCCTTAACCATGGGGCAACAGCTGTTTCCTTTTTCCTTTTTCCTTTTTTTTTGTTTTCCTATTTTTGTGTTTCTTGCAGCTGCTGCGACCATGAGGTGCCAGATGCATTTGTCCCTCTGAACTTGTCCCAGTGTCTGTGATGATGGCCTGGGCAGAAGGTTCAGTTCCTGCCAGCTAGGGGTGGAGAAATACCTGTGTTCAGAGTAGCTTGGGCCCTAGTCAAGCCAGCAAGATTTTGTAGAGTTTGGAAGCAGAATATTTTTAGAGCAGAAACTACAGACCTCTTCTGAGCTATGTGTTACTTAAAATTTAAAGTTTAATGAAATTTAATACAATTTAAATTTTAACTAACTCAACATAAAATTAATACTATTTAATACCAGACAGTTAAAATTAATATCTGCCAAATGTATATTAGTAACTACAAAATCTATACATCTTCTTTTTAGCTTTGTGTCCACACTTCATGGGTCAGGAATATACATGTTTGTATTTCCCAGTCTCAAATAGTTCTGTCCCACTGGAGTCCTATCTATGTTTTCCTTGCTGTTTGCATTCTTTTGTCCCTTATGAAATCCTCCCTACAGGCTCCCTAAAGGCTATAAGTAGCCTTTAATGAGTCTGATTTGCAAACATAAAGATATGGTGTCAGAAGTAAGGCCCTTCCCCTCTATAAAAACTTTAAAAGCTTTTGAAATTAGTTTATTTCAAAGCTACTTGACATTAGGAACAAAAATGCATGAAGGCACCTCTCATATATTTGGCTGCAGTAGTGGTAGCTTTTGGGGGATTTTCCTTCCTTTCTCTTTGGATTCAGTTACTTTACTGCGGTGAAATGGACTCTTACACTGAAATCTGTGTATTGACAACGGGAATTTATCACAATTCTGTCTGTAAATGGAATTGGAAAACAGCCACTTAAAAAGAAAGGGGTGAGGAAGAAATTAATCTTGAGCAAGTTTTTCTTGATAATGAAAGAGGCTGAATGGATTCTGCCTCTGCTCGGTGGTGCCGAGCAATAAGAAAAAAGGCAACGGGCAGAAATCAATGCACATGAAGTTCCACCTGCACATGAGGCAGAACTTCCTCACTGTGTGAGTGACCAAGCACTGAACAGGCTGCTCAGAGGAGGGTGTGGAGTCTCCCTCGCTGGAGATATTCCAGAACTGTCTGGATGCAATCCTGAGCAATGTGCTCCAGGACTGTGGAGGACCAGGCCTGAACATGTTTTATCTCAAATATTCTTACTGTTAAATCAGGAAAATTCTGATGGAAAGTGAGAATCCTGCACAGGTGGGGCAGCGCTGTTCTGAGCCAACTTCCTGCTCTCCCTTGAGAGTCATGCTCAGTCCCCACCCCCAAGTCACATCCCGGAGAATGGCTGTGCATGCACAAACTAAGTAGTGTGAAAAATCTAGTTTGCATAAGAGGCGTGCACCCAGGTGAATTATAGAAAGAAGTGGATGGTGCCCCCAGTCCCCTGTCTCTCTCTTTCCTCTTCTTCTGTCTCTTCTTTGTCTCTCAACCCCATCTCTGGGCACGCCATGTGGTAGGACCAATGCAAGATCTACAGACTGGTGATATCCTTTTTTCTCCCTCTCTCTCTCTGTTCTGTGCCTTTATTTCCCTACCTGGGAGAGCACAGATATCATATTCTCCCACATATTGTGTACTGAACTTGGTTGTGAGAGTGGGGAGACTGTGGAACAGCGTTGTGGCTTGTGAACCAGCACCTTTGAGTACTGGTGTGCTGTGGCTTGTTAGGCAGCCCCTTGTAAAGAGTAATGGTGTGTTGTGGCTGGCAAGACAGCACCTTTGAGGAGTTTGTTGAGGGAGCTGAGAATTTGTTGAAGTGTTCTGTACAAAATTAAGGGCTTGTTAGCCCCCACATGTGGAAGTGTATTCTTAAATTTAAGAGCTTGTTAGCCAACACCTTTTGAGTCTAACCAGTGGGCTGGTTGCTGAAGTTATGGGCACTGTACAATAAAACACAAAACATCCCTGACGTGTCTTTGTTCAGCCTGACAAGAACTTATAGTGAACACCACGGCCCCCACCAATGGGCTGTATGCCAAGGGTGGCCTGGCTTGAGTGGGGAAGTTGGACCAGGTGACCCACTATGGTCCTTTCCAGCCTTACCCATTCTGGTATTCTGAAGCTTCTGACTTTCATATGCCAAAACCAGCAGATGGAGAAAAATTAGTGTTCCCCGTTGCAGTGGAACAAATATTACATCATGATGATGTACCAAATAAATGTTATCTAGAGAACACTGCAAAATAGCAGATGACCAAAATGCCACGATTGTAAGAAAGAGTACACTGGGACAGGCACACCTTCCTTGCAGGAGGAATTTCAAACCACAAATTCCAACTCACAGTAGCATGTACAGGTGCTTTGTCAGTACCAGGTGTTCATCATTTTCTGGCTCTCTCTCCCCACACATGACCTTTATTCACACTTTTGTCAGCTGTTACAATATGCAATATTTCTGTCTGATGAAGGTGAGAATAACCTCCTGTCACATAGAGTTATACTGAAGACCCAGACCCTATGTAATGTGGGGATGTAAAGATTCAATCTTCCAGTTGAATTTTAAGCTGAAATAATCTTTTCTAAAAAAGAAGTCTGAATCTGTTGTCCTGATCCACATTCGGTGGAGTGTGGCTTCCTTAGGCACAGCACAACTCAGCACTGCAACCCCAAGTGAGCGTGCTTCTGGGGTCTGAGCCATAAAACCTGGAATAAGGCCAAGGATTTGAACCACTATTAACATTTTCCCTTCCCAGTGTTACACTGCTGTCCTTTTCCTCAGTAGTGGCCTAATGTTGGTGGTGGTAAATACGCAGAGCTGAGGTTTTCTCTGGTTTGAAAGACTTTGTCAAAATGGGAGATATTCACATTAGATTCCAGCCTGACCTCTTACTCATTCCGTTGGGTCAGATTCCTCTGTCCAGAGAACCAACCCAAGACTCCCTACACTTCACAAACTCTTTCAGAATGAAAATGACCAGTGCCTGTACAGAGCCTCCAGAAAGGTGTTTCCACATCTTTCACTTCTCACCTCACCAGAGCCTCATTAAAGCTCCACTGAAAGACCTCATGTTTTTGGGCTGAATTTTGTTCCCTAACACTTACCCCCTTTTCCTAATCAGCACAGTTCTCTGTACGATAAAGATGGAAGAGAAGTGTAATTATCAGCCAAACATAAGCTGCTCAAGTTGTTGAGGGACAGCTTGGGTCATTGGCTAGCCATGGGGTTCTGCCTTCTGCTTCCCCAGCTGGTTTGTTTCCCAGATTTCAATTCTTCCCTCAGGTGTCAAGACAGCCTCAAACCCTTGCTGCATGTCAGCCCACACAGCGTTATAGACAGAGAAGGTATGTGGAGCACCTTCTCCAAATCATTCTGCAGTCTGGGCATTTGTCACCCCAAACCCAACACAGTGGTTACAAATGGCCACAGACTGCTCCCACAAAACTCTGGCCAGGTTCCAGTCCCAGCCCTGTACTTTTGTTGGCAGCATGCTTGCCAGCCAGCTGCAGTAGCAAAAGTGTAGAAACCAGAGTGAAAGCAGAAAAACAAGCAGTGAGATGGGCAAGTGGAGCTGGATGTGGAATATTCCTGATAGTCTCATTCAGAGATTTTACTCAATTTCTGACTCGAACAGGAATGTTCTCTCTGACATTCATAAATTCCATTCATAAATTTCCAAATAAGTTATGCCAAACTGTTAGGAAAAGTTTGCAATTGAATCATGCCAACCAGAGCTTGGCACATGCCAACCCAAGAGGCTAAGACACAAAGTACAGAATTTTAAGGTTGTACAAGCCAAATCAGGGCACCCCAAGTGTGATTTTACACAGGATTCTTATACCCTTCAGGGAGTCAGGTACAACAGGTGGACTAATCACTAGCACCCACGCCACTGATTGCTGGTTACAGTAAAATTTTGCAAACAGCAGGGTTTCTGCAGCAGTGTTGCTGCTTGTCCCTTGGGCCAGATGTCCTTGCATTCTGTCTTACAAGGGTGACATCACATCACCTGTGATGTCAAGTGATATTGGGAAGTTTTCCAAGGTATGTCAGAGGGACTGGGATGCTGCTGTTACTTCAGTCACGTGGCAACATCTTTTATACTTTCTGGGCAGCTCTAAGCTGCCACAAAGCAAAGTCCCTATTTCCAGGGCTGGACTAAAGTTTCCTGTAAAAATCCACTTGTTCAGCATATTAGAGTGTACCTAAAGAAAGGCAAAGTTAATACACTTCAATACTTTAAATACTGGTTGGTATAACAGCCAGGGAAGGGAATTTTCTTAATGTGCTCTCTGGGTCCCACCAGCCAGGGACCCAAAAAGCCAGTGACAAGATGATGGAGAGCCAGCCAAGATGCTCTGCTGAGAGGGTCAGTCCCTTTAGGGATAAGATTTCCTGATGGAAATCGGAAATTTCCATGGTAGCACTTGAGACATTTCAGTGTCCCCAGCAGTCCTGTCCCACAGCGTTTCATCTCACCCACTCCCTCCCAGGGAAAGGATTCCCTGCTTGGGTGAAGTTTCTCTTCCCTTGCCCTCCAGCAACCAGACCCACTGGGAAGTCCAACACTTGCCCAGCACTGCACTCACTGCTCACAGTACACTGATTCCAGGGCACATGTCTTGCTGCGTGGTGCTCTGAGGACCCTGAGGAATGTGATTTTTCCCATGGGCGCCCAACACCCGGAACAATGCCCCAGTAGCTATCTTCTCAGTCACCACCCCCAGCCCAGCCCAGCCCAACCTCCTAAAGTTTGAGAATAGGCTGAATTGAGCCTCCACCTCACTTCCACTGTGTAAACAACCCAAGGCAGAGAGAGGAACTGCAAAACAACTGTTAGTGAATTAAACAAGAATTATGGATCTGGCAGAGGACCGGGGCTGGAGGGGCTGGGTGCTGGTCACTGGGCTGGGTGCTGGTCGCTGGGCTGGGTGCTCTGTCCCTAAATCTGGCTCCCCCTCCTACAGGGTTGTTCAGTGTTTGGCCCCCTGGCTCACCACCATTTTGTTTTTCTGTGGTGGGATGTCATCCCATCTTGTTCCTTGGGGGTGCTGGCTGGTGTGGGTGCTTGGCCTGCCTGCTGCCTGCTCTCCTGAGCAGGGCACCCCTCAGCAGGAGATGATGCCCAGTGGCAGCAGTGTGCAGGTCAGAACGACCTCGGGCTGCCTCTGCAGTGCCTCCTCCACCACCTGGGCTACACGCAGGGCAAGCGAGGCTGGGGGACAGCCAGAGGGCTGGCCTGGGGACTCAGCAGCAAGATCCATAGAGGGCTCAGCGGGTGTTCTCAGGAGGGCCCCTCAATGGGATTCTGTCATAGTCATCAGGGGTGTCAGGGAAGGTGTTTTCTTCATCTACCAGCATCTGCATCCACTGCTGCCACTTCCTCCTTGTTGCAGCCACCCTCTGCCCTGTACTCCAAGAGGTGCAGGCGCTTGTTGAGGGAGGTGGTCAAGTTGGGGACATCAGGGGCGGTGTCATTCAGTCCCTCAGCCCCGTTGCCACTGCTTACTCCTTGGGGCAGCCACCTTCCAACAAGTATTTGCAGAAGTCAAGGAGCTCATCAAGGTCCTTGTACTCAGATAAGGAATCTTGGTCATCTCTTCTGAGGAGGAAATACTACCAGCCTGAGCTGGGTAAAGGCAGAACTAAAACTGCCATAGCTGCACACATGCACACACCCCAAGGGGGGACTGGCCCTGAGTCTCTCGCTGTATGCTGTAGATACCTGTAGCCCCCACAAGCCCACTGAGCTCTCCTGTACAGTAGCAGGCTGCATGGCAGTGGTCTCCCTTGAGCAGAGCCAGCAGTAAAGGTGGCTCCTCGAGGCTGAGAGACCTTCCTCAGTGCCCAGGATCTGTAAAGAGATGAGTGACATTGTCCATGAGGTGTAAAAGTCTATTCTGTGCCAGCAAGATTTCTATATAACTAACTATAGCTTAATTATGACAAATGGAGTAAGTAGCGGAGTGTTTGACCACTAAATGATTGTCTAAATTTTCATGTAAATAATCATTTGAGTAATTGTCTACATTATCATTTAAGTAATCTTCAAATCATGGTCAAATCATGTATAACAAATATCCAATTCTTGATTACCCATTATTTGATTACTCCCTGGTTTTCATTCAGTCATTGATTAATTACATTAGATCATTGTCTGGTCATTAATAAAGTGCTTTTAGTTAGCCCCATAACAGTGACTTCTCGTAGTAATTCCCTTGCAACACATGTACATCCACAGATACATTTCCCTTTGCACAGTCACAGTCAGATACAGCAAGTGACACGGCGCCCAGCCACGGCAGCGTGACAGATAGAGGGACTACACATAATGGTATTGCCATAAATACAGCTGAACACAGGGTTACAGAAGTGGTACAGACCCAAATCCAGGCATGGTTACACCGCCAGCAAGTGCTACTGGCTGAATGCTGGGATCCCATTTCCTCACCACACTGGCTGTGAGGGTCCTGTGGGCAGGGGCCACGGTGATCCCTAAATGCTAGGGCTGCGTGGGGTTGGGAGCTGGCCCCAGGACAGTCTCCCTGCCCAGGTGTGCTGAGTTTAAAGCTCTTTTCAGCATTTGGAAACCTTGTTGGCAAAGATCCTGTGTCCTACTGGCTCTTCTGTATTTCTCCTCCATGTAGGCAACTTGTTACCAGAGGATAATCTAGAGCATCCAGAGCCCCAGCAGGAACAGGATTTTAAGAGCACTTGGTTCCCTTGTTTGCTTGACAGCAGCAACATGGCCACGGCAATGAGCTCCCTCCTGCTGGAACTGTTGTCTGTGGCATCAGCAGGGAACTTCTGTGAGAAAAGGGACCCTGATTCAGCAGAGCTGGTGTGTCCCTGCCATCCCCATGCAGGGACACTGTGAGGGCAGAAGTCCTGTGTCCCAGCACCAGCTCCAGCCCTCCTGGTCACCAGCTAGCTCCTGGTTCTCTGTAGGGCCAGCACCCTGTGCCCATGAGCCCTCTTCCCTCAGCCTAAGGACCCTCTGCTCTCATCCTCCCCTGCACAGTGACTTCAGGCACTGCTACCAGCACTGCTGGGCATCTCTCACCAGGGCTGCTTGCACTGCCCAGACAAGCAGCACCATCGGGGCACTTGGTGTGACGTGGCTTCTCTCCCTTCCTTCCTGCCACAGGCATTTGGAGAATACCTGCAGCCTTCCCAAACAGACAGATGTTCTCATCATGGCCATTGACATCTTGGCAGCAGATGACGTGGCTGACAGGCAGATGGGCAAGAGCATCCTGGACATGGCCACAAGGGACCCTGCTTTCTGGCTGACCTATGTGAGCACTCTGTGGCTGGATTGCCCTACCCATGAGCCATGCCAGGCCTTTTCCTCTTTCTCTCCCTAAGCCAGCTCTCTCAGGCACCTGAAGCCATTTCATGGCAACAGAGAGAGATGGGAAATGTGGCTGCACCATACTCACCTATGTCCTCTCCAGGTGCCAAAGATCGTGACAATATGTCCACAAAAATGTGGAGTGGATCCACATCAATCCAGCCTGGTTGTGGCCTGGACTTATTTTTTCTTCTGCTGACTGACTGGGACCCCAGGGACATGGGAAGGAGCCTATTGATGGTCTCTCCAACATGTGACAGGTGCTGGCCCTGACAGCCGTGAGGGCTTGCTCTTGTGGTGAGAGGGCCCTGGAGACTCTCTGCCAGATGCATGGGAAAAACCACAAGACATCCCTGAGGAGCAGGGCCCTCCATCCCACCATGCTTCTGAGTCCCACTGGGCACGTCAGATGTGCAGCAGCCCATTGCTCACTGCCATGTTTGTTGCAGCTCCTGCTCCCCAGGAACACGGATGATGTGGAGTTTGCTGTCAGGCACAAATTCTGGGGGTTTCTGAGGAGTCCAAGCAAAGTGATGCTCTCACTGATGCTCTCAGGCCTCGTCACACTGTTGGAGGTACAGAAGATGGTGAGCAAGGAGTAGTCAAGTGATTATGAATCAGGGTGGTCTGTCAGTGCTTCACAAAAAGGAAACTCTTTCATACAAACAAAAAAAAGGTGGGTCCTGCTGCTGGATGTGAGGGAGACCCTGCAAGGGGCCAACGCTGGTGTTAAGAGGAAAGCCCAGTTGTCCTTGTGAATATGCTGGATGTTATGAAGAGACATGAGACCATCCCCATTGCTCTGCAACCCTCTGGGGTGCTCCTGTATTTCTTTGACAATGTAAGGCTGCTGTGGGAGCTGGAGCCCCACCGATGGGTGCTCTGCAAGGGCAACAGCTGTCTGTGGGCTCAGTCCTGAACTCAGGCAGGGCTGCTCCTCTCCTCGCTCCTCTTGCATGGCCTTTTTGGGGCCCAGGGCTGCTCAGCCGTGGCTGATTTGGTCCGCAGCTCCTGTATTTCAGGAGCTGACTCCAGAGCATCTCCCCTCACATCAGCCACACTCGTGTCCTACTCACTCACCACAGGCAGGGAGTGGATGTGACTGAAATCCTACTGTCCTCCTCCGTACCAGAATTCCAGCCAGCTGTGACAGCTCTCTAGTCAATGCCTTTCTCCCAGGATCCCATTCAGGGCTGTGTGTCAGAGATCTGTTTTAAAAACGCCCTGTGTATCTCATCCAGGGGGCTTGCTACTACCTAGTAAAGGTAACTAATTCTACTAGTTCATGAAGGAGACTAAGGCTTGCCTGCCAGGGACTCAGAATTGGAGACGTGTTTGAGTTATTGGCCAGAGTTGGAGGTGGAGATGCCTCTGCCAGCCAAGGAGCCCCAACATCCATGCCATGCCTCTGCCAGCCATGGGTAGCTGTGGGAAGGGAGATGTCGTTATCACCTCGCTCCCTTGAATCAAGGTCCTGCTGTGTCACTGCGAAAATGGTGCATGTCAATGGCAACTTATGGGAGAACCTCTGCCCCAGCAGTGCTGGGCTTTCTCCTCCCAGTGCTCCTCTGCTAATCCTGAGGGAACAGCAGGATGCAGGTGAGCTTCCTGCAGAGCCCCGAGCAGCTCCAGGAACGTGTGTGACCCAGCGGTCCCTAGTGCAGGCTGCATCTCCAAGCAGGGTCATCTCTGACATCAGACCAGGTTGCTTGTTCCAGAATTCACAGAGTGTGCAGCCAAGCCAGGCATTCAAGGCACCGTAACAGAAACAGACAGGTAATTTGATCAGTTCCCTGAACAAACAGAACCCTTTGTTCCCAGGAACATCTCTGCTTTGGGGCCACAGGAGTGTAATTCCTTCCTGAGGTGTCCTGGCGTATCTCCTGCCCCACATGGTGTTTCAGGCTGTAAAGAAATCAGAATACCATCTCTGATGGGGTTAATCCCACCTCCCATGCCAAAATGAAGAGCAGAAGGGGGGATCTCGAAGCTCCCAGGCTTTCTGCTGCATGGTCAGGACTTCAGAGACGTTACCAAGATGGCTTTGCTTGAATTTTTTTCTTCACTTCTAGCTCCTGTGCAGGTACTGGAAAGGTGGCGGCAGAAGGCCACACCAGTCCTAGCCCCTTCTTCTTGCCAGCTAGGAAAGTGCCTCTCAGCTGAGAGCGTGAGTAGGACTCCATGTGACAACTTTTGACTCCTTATAAGAACTGTAAGACTACTCCCAATTAAATATGCAGCACTGTTGGCACTTGGTGCTTTTTCTTAGTTGAGATCTTAGTTGGGAATGTCCTCAACTGCCCGTGGCCTATGCCCTTGCTCAGCAGCACTCATAACAGCAAAAAAACACCCATCTCCTCCTGCTGTATTTTTTGCATCCATGGGTTGTAAATCCTTTACAGAAATGTACTGTCAGCCGTCTTAGGATATAAGAAAAAACTGGGATGCTTTCTTCCTTGCTTCCTGGCTCCTCCTTTTTCTGGACTTCAAATACAATTCTCTACTATCAGAATTACCTAAAAGTTTTAAGCTCTTTTCAAGTAGTTGATGAGGTTTGCAGGTTGATTCCGGAATGAGACCCCTAGAAAATTACAGATGACTAACAAGAACACCCCGAAAATTTGCCATGCAGACTTATTCCAAAGGTGTAACAGGCTCTGTGCAGTGTGATCCATGATATCCTCCTATCTTCTTTTTCCAAGATGGGCAAAAATTTCTGTCAAGAATAAAAAAATTGAGACTTTCTGTTTCTCCAGCAGCTTCCAGGCCCTGTGCAGTGCAGGATCTAAAATATCTGTGCAAGAATGGCTGGTCCCTGGGGCACTGTGTGGCTTACTTCTGTTGTGGGCACTGAAGGCTGCTCCCGTAGGTTTCACTGTCCTCCAGCAGCTGGAAGGAGAATAATTCATTTAAGTTTGCTTGGCAAGAAATCTCCAGCTGCAGAAAGTCCATGGGGCTCAGCCCAATGCCAGCGTGGGGCAGGGGGGTTGATGAAGGTGTTACATTCATCACCTTGTTTTGCAGAGGTGGCTGCTACCCAGTCACATGAGGTCCTAAAGTGCTGTGGCCGGGCAGTGAAGCCCAGGGTGAAAAAGGACCAACAGATGCTGCAAGGCCCATGTGTGGTGACTGTCTTCTACTTGATGGCTGTCTCCCCTCTCTCTCCCCTTTCCTTCTCCCCCTTTTCTATTTCTTTACCTCACATTTATTGTTAAATAAAATCCGTATTAATGACTTTCACATATGGTCTTGTTTGCAGCTTAATTTGGCCAGAGGCACCGGGCACTAACCAGATCTTAACAAAGCTCATCCCTGAGCAGCGTCTTCAGGGAGGTTTGTGACCCTCTGCTCCATTGTCCCAGCTTGGCTGCTGAGGGGGAGGACAGCTCCAGCAGCAGCTGTTGGGCTGTCCCCACACCAGCTTCCAGGTCAATGAGAAAGTCCCCCTTTGCAGCCAAAACTCCTACAGGGACACTCACTGGGAAAAGACAGGTTTTGGGGATAGGAGGCGTTATCCAATACAGCTGGAAGAAAACGGCGGGTTTTCCACTGAGCCAGCCCTCCCCTGGGGGGAACATGCAGGGCAGGAAGCAAAGGCCATGAGAACCATGTCCCTGCTCAGGGCAGGTGACTCCAGCTCCACCTTTTTTGTAGCCCCATGTCTTAACGTGCATATTTACAATCAAGTGCCCAAGTCCTGTATTTTACAGAGATAATGCTGCAGTGCGTCCTTTTGTTTGCAGACATCACATTTTGATGCCGTTAATTGTATGATGAGTATTAATAAAACATGAAGTTTAAAGATGCCTAAATCACAGTGAGGGAGCTGATAATCTCTGCCAACAATAATATTTGCACTTTATTTTCATCCTAACATCCAGCCATTGAGTGGGGCTTGGGCCAAGGAGCAGCACTACTGCAAATGGACAAGGTGGGGATGGCACAGGGATCCCAACCTGCTCCTCGGGCATCACTTGGACATCCTTGGGATGCTGTGCCTGTGCCCACAGCTAGACCAGTGATTTCAGGCTAAGTTTACCAGGACCGAAGTCAGGCAGAGACATGAAGTGGCCTTTCTGCATGTAGAGGTGATATCTCTGCACGAGTGTGTCTGCCCTGCTCTGACAGCATATCCTGCAGCCAGCCATGGTCCATGCTCTGGGGACCCACCACCCGAGGGCATATCCCTTTGGGATGTCCCCTCTGGAAGGGACAAATGGTCCAGAGCTCTGGTGCTGGGAGGTTTGTGAACCACCAAAGGTGTAATTTGGCTTTTGCAGAGTCTGCCTGTGTCCCCCCTCCCTGCTACAATCCCAATGCCAATGACCTGGCTTGCTGGGGCACCACAGCCTGGCAGCTGCAGGGCTGAAATTGAGGCTGGGAATGTGCTGCTTCCCTGGCAGGACTCTTTCCTCTCCCTCTCTTTGCTGCCTAACAAGCATCCTTGTCAAAATAGCTTATTTCATTCCAGAACAAAGGTACCTGAATACATTTGGAAGTTGTACTGCACTTTCAGGGTAATCAGAATTTAATTTGATGCAGTCAAGGCTCTAAAAAGATGTTATCAAGAAGAACATCAAAGCTGGATTCCTGCACTTGGAAATGCAACTGGAATGCTTAGTCCAGATTTCTCATTTTATTGGAGACTTTCAAAATATTAGTCTAAATAACAAAATATCAGCCTAAAAACCAAAATAATATTGAGAGTATTTGCAAATTAATGTCTTTTGTAGATGAACAAAGGCCCACTTCCTTTGCATGTCAGGGACAGTCTCTTATTAAATCCTGCTAATTACAGCATGTGTTGTGTCTAATCATTTCTGCACTTGCAGAAATTAAAGCTGAAGCTTATTTTCCTTTGTGTGAAACTATGCTGCTCTTTGGAGTCCCAGTCC
Organism: Dryoscopus gambensis; assembly: GCA_013389985.1. Taxonomy (NCBI): domain Eukaryota; kingdom Metazoa; phylum Chordata; class Aves; order Passeriformes; family Malaconotidae; genus Dryoscopus; species Dryoscopus gambensis. Next base: position 166,134 of record WEIT01011381.1, read on the forward strand.
TGCAAAGTGAGGATGCTCTCACTTAGGAAGGGAGACCCTGTGGGTACAGAAATGGGGGAAAAGGTGGGATGGGTACCTGGGCTGTTCCTTTTGTACCTATGTCTCTGTTACATCCTTGGGACCTTTTATTACTCCTTGGGATAACTGATGGAAAGCTCCAGCTCTTCCTAGTGAATGCAGTTGTGTGACAATTCCAGGTTTTATTTTCAAAGTACAATTAAGAAGGAAGAAAGGTGCCTCTGAGTCTTTTGAGTGCCAGGAAAGCTGAGAATGTGACCAAAAGGTGACCCTGGATATGGGGTGCTCCTTTTGGGGAGGTTTTATTTGATGCGGGGTGACAACGTGTTAGAGCACCAGCTGGTGCTGGGGCAGGGGATGGTGGAGCAGTGAACTTCAGCATTTTCACTTCAAACACCACAATTTCTGTGCCAAGCTCGGGCTGGTGGCTGCCCAGTGTATGCCAAGCTGGTTGCAGGGGTCAGTGATGGTAGTCACTGCAGCCATCGACCCCCTCCCCTCCTTTAGCTCCTGTTTCTGCAGAGGCTGTTCCCAAATGCCATCATGCCCCTGCAGAAGGGGCACAGGAGACAGCCTCAAACCTAGCTTTAGCCCTCAAAAATGTGTCGGGGAAGCTTAGGGGGAGAGGAGGCTCAGTCAACTTCGTTAGGGAAATAGTATGGATCTTGTGTTCAAACCTTTGAAGTGTTAATTAAAAAGAATTATGCAAAGGAGCAAGAATTTGAAACATCAATTTGAATCTCAATAAGGCATCTGTATTAAAAATAGCAGCGGGATCAACTACAGATACAGCAGTTTTGGAGCAAAACGGCCCTGGCATCCTTGGTTCTGCCGAGTAGAGGGTTCTTGCCTGCTCCCTGCCCTGGATGGGTGCTGCGGAGCAGAGCACAGCACAGGGAAAATATTTTGTGCCTAATATTTAAAGATCTTGAGGGCATTTCACTTAAAAAAAGACCCAGTGGGATCTGGTGTGGCACTTAGATGTAGAGCTTGGGTAGGTAGAGCAGATGTATGGGTTGGTATGGTGGGTGCAGGCATTGGACACCCCATGCAGACCAGACCTCAACCCTCCACCCAGCACAGTCCCTTCCAGGGAAAACTGGGAGAAAGTGCCTCTCCAGCCCATCTCTTAATTAAAACCCAGCATGTTCTGGCCCTTGCTCATTCCAATAAAAAGAATCCAGAGTATTAATTACCAGATCAGTGGATAACATCCTTAAGTTTACTTTTGCACTGTGCAAACCCTGCAGGAATGTCAATGCCTCCTGCCCTTGGCATTGGCGCTGCAAGGGCACGAGCAGGTGGGTGCCCCAACCAGCACTGAGGGGGCTGTGCCAGGCTGGCAGCACCACTGGGGTACCAGCACCAAGACCCCAGGCCTGCAGAGAACCAACCCCCTTAGTTCATTCCCAGCATGGGAGCAGGTGGATGGCGAGGTCACGGGGCCGTCAGTGGTGATGGCTTAGCCAGGTAAGGTGTGTCTTGGGTTGCAATATGTAACCAAAAATTTTATTCTATTTCATCTGTTGAAACCGGTTGAAAGATATTTTCATCTCTTGTAACTCCAGGGGAAGGAGGGCGGGTGCCTTCTGTTAATGGGTCAGTGGTTAAAACCAGATGGGGCAGTGCTTCCTTATCTCGTCCTCCACCCATCCTCCTCCAAGGGGATATCACCTGTGAATGAGCCATTTAAGGCTCCCCTTGTGACCGATAACATCACATCATCCCACTGGGAGATGCTGCACTCAGTGGGAGGAGCCGAAGTCTCTCTACCTGCATAAAACCTGCAGCTCAGAGCACCAGAGCAGCTGGTTTTCCCACTGGATTCCTGGAGGAAGACTGGACCCATCCTGTCACCACTGGACCCTTCTACAGGATCACCTCTACTCCAACGGAGCCACATCTGCCACTCCAGGAGGACTTACCTTGGACTGCTCCCCACACCCTGACCAACAGGGTGTCAGGTCATATTCTGACTCTGTCAGAGTTTCTGGGATCATTTGTTTTTTGTTGTTCTTTTTTTTCCTCTGTACCACTCTCTTTGTAGTTTGTAATATTCTCAGTAAAGAACTGGTATTCCTATCCCTACATCTTTGCTTGAAAGCTCCATAATTTCAAAATTATAGCAATTCGGAGGTGGGGGGTTTACATTCCCTATTCCAAGGGAGGCTCTGATTTCCCCTGGCAGTCACCTGTCTTCTAAACCAAGACAGGTGCCAGGGGGTTGCAACCAAGGGCTGAGAGCAGCCTCGAAGGGGAGAGCAAGGAGCTTTAGCTGGGGCTGCGGTCCCATGGGAAAGGTGACAACAGGCAAAGCTGGAGCCACACCGTGAAATTCTGCAGTGATTTCAAAGGCTGAGCCTGTAACCTCAGCTGCGGATTTGATTAAAAATGGATGAATAACAGCCCGACCTTGGGCAGGGCTCAGGCAGGCACAGACCCTTGCCGAGGGGAGGAGGTGATGCTCTCAGCTGAAACGTGGTGTGTGGAAAACCCTGACGCCCGCCTTGCCACCTCACAGAGTGCAAGTTCCATGGGTTGGGCCTCACCTGTCCCTTTACAACGCCTGAAATCTGCAGAGGGGAACCTGGAACCGAGGGCTGGGTTGTTGGGTCCCCCTGGGATGTTGCTGGTACTTGGGTGGGTGTGTGCAGGATTCTTCACCCCCTGAACTCTGGAGCCAAAACTAACCCCAGTGACACCAGCTTGGGAAAGGGCCTTTCACTCCTGCCAGGTCACATGAGGGTGGGAATGATGGGTGAAGTCAGAACGTGGAAATCTCTCTGCCCTCCAGGACACTGTTCAGAGGCTCTGGTTCAGTAGCACTTCATACAGCATGGAAATAATTCAATGTACTACAAGACAGCTAGAAAAGCCTTCTATCTCTTGCACCGGAGCAAACCCTTTGAGCAGTACAGCTTGAAAGAACAGCAGGGCTGTGGGCACTTGGTGGGTAGTGAGGTGTGTGAGGTGCAGGCAGGCAGAGCAAATAGTCGCTGCAAGCCATTGCTGAACCCCAGTGGGCAGGGGGTGGAGAGAAGGTGGGCATATTTTTGGTCTTTCTACAGATATATTTGGGACCAACAAATATCAGCTTGGGTTTTGCAGGGATTCCTTCCCGATTTCTGCTCAGTAGCATACACCTTGCAAAAGAATTAACACTACATTGGGCTGCTTTGAAGCACGGCTCTCCTTGTAGGTGCTGGTTTGGGACAGGATGGACTTGCTAAAAATACAGCCCCAAACCTTGTGGTCAATTTTTGAGGTCAAGATTTTGCTCTTGCAAGTGAAGGTGATGGCTGGAGAAGCTCTTCCCCCTCCACAAACCTCAAAGCCTCCCACTCAGTTAAGCAGACCCCAGTATATTCTCCTCTGGGCTTTTCCTCATGTGGTTTTTGCATCTCCCAGCCCTGCTCTGGGTGATGACAGCCCCCTGCAGCCACACTGCTCACCAGAGACCTGCCTGGGAATACGAGCTGGGGGTAGGCTTCCAGAAACATCCTGCTCTTTGATCTATAATTTAAAAACCATTTTGTTTTGTCTTGGTCGCTTTAACCAGCAATTTGCTATAGCAAAAGAACACAATACCCCTTCAGGAAAGAAGAAATACACTCATTCTTTCAATTAAATTTCTCCTGACTTTACTAAAACTTTTTCCCTGTTCCTTCTTCTGAAGAAGCAGCTTCTCCTTTTTTTTAAAAAAAATTATTTTTGTGATCTCCAATTCCACCGAGACAGAAGAAATCAGCATATCAGAGAAAACAACAATCCTTGTGATGCCCAGCAGCCATTAATTAACAAATTATATAAAAAAAATTTCTGCAGATAGGATTGTTTTCTGGTGATGTTGCCTTTTCTTTTGTTGGCACTGTGACAAGGGAGTTCTTTATTGCTGAGATAGAGCAGATTAAACCATCCCTCTCCCACTGGATGGCTTTGTGTGGCTCATTCTTTTGGTCCCCAAATGAAACATCCTGCCCCCACTTTTACCCTGTTGTGACGGGTTCCTGCCTTGATGGGAAAGAGATGCAAGAGTAAGTTTGAGCCATCACATCTGTCCCCCAGCTGGCCCAGGTGTCCTTTTCATCAGCCTGAGCATCCCCAGAGGGTGGGGGCTGAGCCAACCTGAGTGGATTCAGTTTCAGTGGAACATCTGGAGTCCCACCTCCTCCCTGAAGTCCACAGCTCCAACTGGCAACAGCCCCAGGAGATCACATCAAGTGGCTTGGCTCTGCTCTCCTTCCCACCATCTTCCCCGGGCTCTTCTCTCAATTTCAGGATCATTTTGGTCTCTCCCTGTCCCTAGCTCTCATATCCCTACTCAAGTAGGAGTAGGCTCTGTTGGGAGCTCCCTGTTCATACACTGGTGGCCAAAGGTGGCACCCGTGGGTGTCTAACCTCATTCACGATTTCCAATGGTGAGGAGAAAAATGAGACCCCAAAGCCAGCTGTTACAGAGCTATGCCCCAATGCTCAGCTTTGGGGTCCCAGCCTTGTGACCAGCTCTGACAAGGCAAAGGGCAGAAAAGTTCCCTGGGCTGTTGGAGCAGGCCAGCTGCTTGTCTTTGGCCAAAGAACCTTGGACTCCCTCTTTGCCAAGGTCTGCTCTGAGGGCCAGGATCCTTTCACAGGCTCCAAAAATAGGCTGCAGCCTATTTGCAGTGGGGATGAGTTGAACACATGCTGGGGGACACTTAATTCTCCCAATACAGACACCATCATGTTCCTTTGACTGATCTATAAGCGCTCCCTCGGGGCTGCTGGCATTAGCCTGACTCAGCTATGGCTGCAGGCAGGAGCTCCATGCTGCCCAAAGCTTTTTCTGCTGCCACGAGCACCACAAGGACACGGCCCTCCTGGGAGCCCAGGTGCTGCCCATACCTCTGCCTGCTGCCACGAGCACTGTGGGTGCTTCGAGGGCACAGAGCAGGGGACACGCACAGCCACAGCAATGGCATGTTGCATCAAAGTACACTTTTTTCCACCCTCTTTTTCTTAATCATGTGGATTTCCCCACTCAGGGGCCACAGGCTTGGGCGGGCAGCGTACCAGGGGAAGTGATGGAGGGACGTGGAAATCTGCCTGTTCTGCGCAGCCAGCTCCCCCATACTGTTCTTGGTGACCTCGTTAAATTAATTTTGGTGGGTGCTTTTTTTTCTGGTGGGGTGCTGGCTTAATTAGCGAAAAGATGCCCTGATTTCTTTCTCACAGTAAGATCTGCCATTTAATTTGTCAGCTAATGTGTTCTCACGCACCGTTCATGGTCCCAGGCACCACAGGCATGAATCAGGGACCAGCTCTGACCACCCCAGAGGGACCTGACTTGCCCTGAGGATTCCTACTGGAAACCTACTGGGATTTGCTGAGCCCCTGTGCAGCCCTCAGCCTATGTCTACAAGTGCAACGAGTTTGCCAGACTTGATGACATGGGGAGTGATACCTGAGGTGCTGGGTGCTTGCATGTTGCTCAATGGCCCAGAAAAACCTCCTTCTGTGCTCCTCTAGAAACTGGAAAAAGAGTCGTTTCTCTCCCAGTGGCCATGGAGAGGGCAGATAATGGAGCAGCTACCTAACACATGCTTCCAGGGAAAAGTGTCAGTACTTCTAAAACTTCAGAGGTTAAGACACTGTCACGTTATTTTTAGTAGTTTTTCATTCATTTTAATTTGCCATTCGTCAATATTCAGCAGGGAACTCAGAAAAGCATCGCTTACTCCTGGTGGGTTGCTTTCCCCATGCCCAGCTGTGCTGTGCTGAGCCAAGATGTGCAGAGCTGAGCCGTGCAGGGACAGGCAGTGCTGAGCTGAGCTGAGCTGAGCTGTGCTGAGCCTCTGAAGGACCTCTGCTGTGAAGACAGGCTGCGAGAGCTGGGGTTGCTCAGTCTGGAGAAAACAAGGCTCTGGGGACACCCTAGAGAACTTAGGGGCCCTTCCCTAAAGGGGCTCCATGAGAGCTGGAGAGGAACTTTGAACAAGGGCCTGGAGAGAAAAGACAAACGGGAATGGCTTCCCACTGGCAGAGGGCAGGGATGGATGGGATATTGGGAAGAGATTCTTCCCTGTGAGGGTTGGGAGGCCCTGGCACAGGGTGCCCAAAGCAGCTGTGTCTGGTCCATGCCTGGAAGCGCTCAAGGCCAGGTTTGACAGGGCTTGGCTAACCTGGTCTAGTGGAAGGTGTCCCTGCCCATGGCAGGGGCGTTGGAACGAGATGCTCTTTGAGGTCCCTTTCAACCAAAACCATCCTGTGATGCTACGATTCTACGCCACGCCACGTCCCGACGGACCAAGCCACGCCGAGAGGTGCCGATCCACACCGTACCGCGTCCAACCCAGCCGTGCCAGCGCCAACAGGTGGCGACACGTCCCCGCTGCACCCCCAGAACCGGCAGCGCCGGGGACGGGCCCGCGTGGCCCCGGTGCGTCCC
>WEIT01011381.1:173418-227687 GCA_013389985.1 Dryoscopus gambensis
GGGATGCAGTGTGGCATCAAGGCATGGGGGATGTTGGGGAGCGACAGGGTTGCAGGGGGGATGCTGAGATTATTAGGACTGGAGGGATGCTGGGGGAGGAATGCCAGGCTTATCACCGTGGGAGAGTTCGGGGGGGNAGGGCAGTAGGGCCGAGGGAGGGCATTAGAGGTGGGGGATGCTGCAGGGCAATAGAACTTGGCAGGGATTCTGGGGATATTAGGGTTGGGAGGGATACTGAAGATCTGTAGGGCTTGAAGATGCTGGGGATATTGGAGCTGATGGGGGTGTTGAGCTCATTGGGGCTGGGGGGTCATTAGGGCTGGTGGGGGGAATGCTGGGGATGATGATGGGCCTTGGGGTTGGTGGGATCCCTGGGGGCTGTGAAGGGATGCCAGGAAGCAATAAGGCTGGGAGGGCACGAGAGGCTGGGGGTGATAGTGCTGCGGAGGGGGGTGCAGGGAGCAGTAGAGCTGGGGGGGTTGCTGGGATGGTTGGATAGGTGCCCTCAGCGGTGCCCCACATCCTGAAGGCAGTTCTGGGGCCACCACCTGCCCTGGCTGCGTTGGACGGTGCCAGGCAGGAAGGGGAGCTGGAAGCAGGGCTCTGCCAGAGCTTGCCTCCTCTTCGCTGCTGTGGGTATTGGTGGCAGTGCTGCTGGAAATAGAAACACGGTGTTGAGCTGATGAAGGGCTTGGGGCTTCGGCTGGACTGGTCACTGGCTTTGGCGCTGTGGCCCATGGGCTGAAGGAACAGGCACCCTCTGCAGGGGCAAGTGGAGGATTTTCGGTGCCAGGGGATGACCGTGATAGGGAGAAAGTTGTGCCCTGAGGAGCAGGTGCCCTTGTCCTTCCAGCGCGTGGGGCTGGCAGTGGGTTTATCTGGGATAAGCTGTAAATTGGAGTGATCCTATTAATGCGTCTTGTGCAGGAGTGAGCCTTGGACCCGGTGGTGCCGTGCAGGTAATCCTGGGTGTCTGCAGTGGGCACAGCCAGGCAAGGGTACTTTGGGAGGTGATGGTGCCATGATGCAGAGCCGTGGGACTGGGTGCTATGGGCACTTTGGGCTTGGCCACCCAGCCGAGTGCCACATCTGTCACCCGTCAGTGTGCAAGCCCTGGACATTGGAACTGCCTGAGAACATCAGCATGTAGCCTTGCATAATGGGAGCCCTCGGCTTCAGGGTGTCTGCTCTTCGTGCTGCTCCCACTGAAGGAGCTGTCGGAAGTGCTGCAGCTGGGGAATAATCTTGTGGATGCGAGAGCCTTTAGTTCTACAGAGACCCCAACAACGCATCCAGATGCATTAAGCTGGTTGTTGCCCATCTGAGCCCACAGAATCCCCTTCTGAGGAAACTGCTGCAGCACTTGTTCTGAAATGAGAAAGCAGTATGGGGGCCACCTGGATGAGACCTGACCCTGCTGGCAGCCGAGGGGCTGGGGTGCTGAAGGCCGGGCCCCAGTGCCTCTGCTGCAGCCCCTGCAGGCGGAGCAGCAGGCCCTGGCACAGCATCATGTGCTGCCATCGGAACAATGTCAGCAGCCAGCCGCGTGTCAGGGTCATGTGTCAGGGCAGTGTGGCTCTGTGAACACCCGCAGGTCCCCTGCTCTCCTCCCTGTAGCCTTGCAGAGCCAGAGTCCCTGTGACCACTGATGGCGGTGGCCACTGAGGGACAGGGTGCCCTGCTTTGGGGCTGTGCCCTGGTTTTCCCATGCACCTTGGCTCTCCAAGCTGGCATTGCCTCTCAAAGTCACAATTTTGGGGCAAGACCTACTAGGGGTGTATCGCCAGTCTGCGGGCAGGAGAAGGGGTTGGGCAGCTGCCCTCACATGGTGCTTGCAGAAGCAGAGGAATGATGGCAGGGATATGCTCTGGTGGCCGCTGCTGCCTGCTGCTGCTGTCCCTCCTGGGAGGGCTTTCCCATCTCTGGAGGAGCTGCTGGTGCTGCCACTGGTCGCTGCTTGTTCAGGTTTGCTAATGAGAGGCTGGGACAGGTGAGCAGGAAGCTGCTCAAGGACATGTTTAGCAACCTGGCTCTGTCAGCCTGGGCGAGATACAGTGCCCTTACTGCCGGCCCAGCACTTTCACAAGAACCTGGCATGTCCTTGCATGGGGCAGGAGATGACAAGGAAGGTGGGCTTTGGGGCCAGCACAGAGGATACAGGTCTGGCTGTCCCACATGGTGTGCATCACATGTAACTGGAGTAATGCTCTGCTTAAAGGAAGGAGAACAATACCGAACCCCAAAGTCCCAGGCCAAAACACATGACCTCTCGCTGCTGGAGTTAATGGGGGATTCCCATCTGCTTCTCCCACAGGAAATAGCTCAGATTTTTTTGGGCAATTTTCAGTGCCCTGTACTTCCTTCAGGAATTTTGGCAGCGGCAGCCCAGCAACCAGGCTGGAGGAATGCACAGGGGCTCCGGCCAGATGTTCACTGCACAGCTGACCCCTGGGCTGGGCGCAGGGCTTGGTGTTGGCTATCCCCATCTCGGGCAGTGGTGTCCTGCCCTGCCTGTTGGGGCGTGGTTACTCTGTTGTGCTGCCAGCATCCATTTGCAGATGCCTGTGGTGAGTGGAGGTGGTGGTGGTTCGTCATGGAAGAGTTTGTGTGGATGGATCCTGCTGCTCCAGAATGACGGGGCTGAGGTGCAAGTGGTACACGATGGTTTGGGGAAGGGGATGATGAGTGGGCGAGGGGCTGTGTTGTTGTTCTTTTTTTGTTCCTCCAGCCGTGTTTGTGGCTGCGTTACACCTCGTTGGTAATGCCAAAACTTCTTCAGGGCTTTGATGTGGCAGCGGAGGTTTGCCACCACCAGAGGACAGGGAAGAGGAGAAGAAAGGACCTACTGGGAGCCCCTCCCAAGATGGAGATGGCTATCTGGGAGCTAAATATGTATTTATTGGCTCATTCATTGGGAAGAGCCCAGCTGGAAGCTGTGGGGAAGGGCCTGTGGTGTCCATCTGGATTGTGGCCAGCGCAGTGGGTCTGGGGGTAGAGAGCAACCCCAGCTGGAGGTTTGCAAGGGGGGTGGCAGCTCTGTGCAGACTGGAGTGAAGCTTCCCAGGACTTTGCTCTGCTCTGCCCTGTGGCAGCCCCAGCCCTTCACAGGGCATGTACTGTTTACATCTCTTGCAATGTTGTCTTTAAAAAGCAATCAAGACCTGCAGGAAGCTGCGGTGGCCCCAGGTGGGCTTTAGGAATTATAACCTTGGGGATTTCTGGCTTGCCACTTTGATGCTTCATTTCTTGGTGCAGCCCCCTTGGTTAAATTTGCTTCAAGCCCAAGAGTGGTGGACCAGTGGGCTGGGCTGGGGGGTTTCTGCCAGAGAGACCCTCCCAAATCAGCTGGGGCATGTGGGACCACCTCATGTCTCATCCTGGTCCAGGAGCTGCTGCCAAACACCACCTTAGGAACTTATCTAGAGCACAGCAAGGCTCTCCCTGCTGTGGGAGCAAAGGAAAGAATCCCTTGGGATGGGATGCTGTGGAGAAAAGCACGGGGTGCATGGATCCCCTCCTCGGGAGCAGGCTGTGCTGAGCAGAATTTACATTCGTCCATGCATTCTTTTGTTTTCTGGTTTCATGTTGTCTTGTTTCTGCTCTGTGATGGTCTGGAATGAGCAGGGGACCAGCAAGGAGCATCACTCTGCTGCTGCACGGCCATGTGGATGTCATCATCCTTCGCCAGCGTGTCTCTCCTCAAAGCCAGTCTCCGCCTCTCATATGAGGGCTGAGATGTCCATCTTCATTTTCTTTAAATCTCTAAAATCAAACGGAGCAAGTGCCAGTGGGTGGGTTGGTGTGGACCCAGGATGGGTCCTGGAAATGTGTCATCTAGTGCCCACCTGTGTCCCTGAGACTTCTGCCCCAGGAGGTTGAAGGGACAAGCCCAGACATCTCCTGCCCATGGGTGACGTCCCCTGTGGGGTGTGCTGGGGTCTGGCAGTGCCCCTGAGCTGTCCAAGTGGGTGTGAACAGGTGGGTGCAAAGCTTTGTGGTGGGCACCACAGGCCTGTTGTTGATCTGTTTCCACAGCCCCACAGACAGATTAAAACCTGGGAGCCCAGAGGGTGCCTTGAGGTATAGATTCCTCTGGAGATGGCTGGGAAGAAAAATGTTTTTAACCGTTTTTAATTTTTGGATAATTTCTTGAACTTTTTGGTGATGTGTGTGGATGCTGGTTGCTGCCAGGATTGTGTGTCCTGCTTGGCTTGGATGTAGGCTGGAGGAGAAACCTCCCCCTGCAATGGATGCCCAGAGGTTGGAGAGACTTAGATGCTTCTGAGAGAAAACCATGGTGCCTGGGCCGTGATAGCCAGCAGCAGACTTTTCGGTCCCACTTCAAATCCCTGGACAAGGCAGGATGGATACGTGGGATCCTGGCCATGGGTTATGCCAGTGGCATGGCTGTAAGAAGCCCTTGGCTTCCTTCTCCGTTGATTAAAAAAAAAAAAGGCAAAAAACCTTCAAAGTTTTTCAACAGGTAACTGTTGTTTGGAAGAACATAGAGGCAGTTGGTCTGGCTTGGGGAAAACTTACAGAGTGGGAGTTTCCAGAGCAAGATGACACTGGAAAGTGAAAACATTGCAGTGGCTGAGAAAGATCTCCATGGTTTTATCTGGTTGCTGTGCTGGAAGATGCTTCACCCGCTTTTCAAGGGACGAGTGCATCTCTGTGCCCAGGTTTTGGCAGAGCTCACATTCTGCCTTTGGCTCCAGCTGTGTCGGTGTGGACGTGTCTCCTGCCTGGGAAGCCACCTACTGCTCAGTACCTGTGCGAGGTGACTTCCCCTGGGGCACTGGCCGCCGGGTTGCACATTTGCTGCTGGGCTCCAGCCTGGTAGCCCCAGAGGATTGAGTCTGGGCAGTGGAGACGGCTCTGGCCATCGCACCAGGCGGGAGGTGGCTCCCTGGAGGTGGGCAGAGCGCCCACGCTGACAGGACACACATAGATTATAGACACAACCCAGCCCTGCTGCTAATTAGCAGCAATCCAGCTGTACCAGAAATTAACCCTGTGCACTTCGTAAGGGCTCGGCGCCCGGAATCACGCGCGGCACGTCGATGGCACGGTGGCACGAGGACCAGTGCCAGTAAGGCAGGTGCTGCCCTCCCGGGCCTGCCCACTGCCAGGGAATGCTGCAGGATGCTGGAAGGTTTTGGATGAGGCTTGAGACAAGCTGCTGGTCCGTACCCTGCCGCAGGGCTGAGATCCCAGAGGGGCACTGGGGGCAAGGGTAGGGTTTTCTCTGGATGGATGCTGCTGCTTGGACTTTGGCAAGAGGTACCATAAAGGATGGGTTGCATTCGTGGTGGGATGGATACTGAGTCCAGCAGGATGGGTATTTTGGCATGTCTCCCCTGGCACTGATAGGAGGGGGCTGAGCCCGCTGTGGCTATGCTTTGGGATCTGTTTGAGGCTTCTACCAAAGCCACACTCCTTCCCACTGGGCTGGATTTCTGCTTGTTTCATGGCAGGGTAGGAGACAGGGATGGAAAAACCTGTAGGAAAGGCAGGATTATGTCTCCCTAATTAGTAGGGGCCTGATTATCATTTCTTCCCAGAGCTCTGGTAATGACTAAATATGTGGGAATTATCTTTTATTATTTGTATTGCATTATTATTTAGAAGGCTGGGACCCTGTTTGCTGTGCAGACAGGGAATGACAGTCCTTGCCAGGAGGAATGCTGTCTCTGGCTTCCTGGTCTGGGTAGATTGGGGGTTGAGCTCTGTGTGCCCGTGGCAGTACCCAAATTGCTACAGCAACTCCCCACCCCGGCACTTAAAAGGATTTAAAGCATTGAATTGTATGTCTTTTTGCTGGCATGTGAGTCACATCTGTTTTAGTACCGGGGAAAAAAAAAAGTGTATTACTGTGACCTCTAAAATCACGATTGTATAGAGATTTAAAATTACATATATACAAATCCTGTACCAGGATTGTCAAAGCCTGGGTGTTGGCCACTGCTTTCAGATGCTCTGGCATTATTGTTGGAGGGCTACAATAAAGCAATCTTGTTAGGTAAACATAATGATGTTACGAGCCACCATCTGCTGAAGAGCTGCTGTAGGGAGCAGTGGGAGCTGCCTGCTGTACTGCTGCTCCCCTGCTACTTCCTGCTGGCTGGTGTCAGATGTGTCCTAGGAGAAACACGAGTGGCTGGTATGGCAGGAAAGGGCTTTTTCTTATGGCTTCCTCCCTCCTAATGAGCTGGGATGTGAGCTGTTGAGCCCTTCCAACTGGTGAGGAGCAATTCCCACTGGAGCGTAGTGAGGCTGTTGGGGTGATTGGTCACTGGCAAGTTTCCCAAAAGCTGGGCCACCACATTGCTGAGCTGTGGAGACCCAGACGTGTGGGGATGCTCTGGTCTGTGAGGACACCACGAGATGCCACCAGGTCCCTGGGTCCCACAGCATCATCCTTGCTCCCACCTGAGCAGTGGGACAAGATCATCCTGGTGGCAGCAGGGACCCCCACACCCCTCTGGGTGCAAACTTGCAATCACTGGCATGAAGGATTGCACTTGGTCAGCAAAATATGTGAGGAACTTTGCTTGTTTAAAATGCCTTTGGGGTTTGGGTCTTAAATAAACATCCTGGTTGAGGTTTGGGTTGGAGGTTTTCATCCTGGGAAAGGCAGGCGTGGGGGGAAGGGAGCTGCACCAGTGCCCTGAGCCTACATGCACCTTCTGACAAGGTTAAAAATTAGCTTCATTAGGAGAGGATCACTGGAAATAAATTGCTCTGCACCCTTTAGGGGAATCGGTGGGCTGTAATTTCATCTTGTCTTTCTGGGGAAAAATGCCCAGCAACCCTTTAAGTGAAATTACAGCATTTTACCCTGAGCTACAGTTTGGTATTTTTGGCCCCCAGATGAAGTTCATCTGGGATCTTGAATCACGGAACCATAGAATGGCTTGGATTGGAAGGAACATTAAAGATATCTTGTTCCAGCCCCCTGCCATGGGCAGGGACACCTTCCACTAAGCCAGGTCACTCCAAGCCCTGTCCAACCTGACCTTGGGCACATCCAGGGATGGGGATGGAGCAGCCACAGTGTCCCTGGGCAGCCTGTCCCATCGAAGGTGGGGGGTTAGCTGGGGTTCACTGCATGTGCCAGTCCCCTGCCACCCCTGCTCCACAGCTCCTTGGGAGCTGCCGGGCTGGGAAAGGAGCATGCTGGGCATCAGGATCCCTATGAAACAGCACAACTCAAGCAGAGTGCCCCAGTGCTGTTACTACAGATCCACAGGCAGAAGTGAGTGGGTGGTGACGTTTAGCAGGACGTTAAACATTAAACTTGTTGGAATTAGTGTCAGGCTGTTTTGGATTTGTTTGTTTGTTTGTTTGTTTGTTTAAAATGAGAGGGGAGAAAAAAGACATTTAAGAGTGATGAGCATGACCCATGTCATGCACTGATCAACCTGGTGCAGTGTGGCCCCGTCCCTTCCCATACGAGCTCCCAGAGTGAAGGCCTGGCTCTGGGATGGACCCAGCATCCACCTGTGCCCTTCCCATGGCTCCTTGCTGGATCCTGCTGCATCCATTCCCCCCACCTCCATCTGTGCCCCGCAAATACTTACCAGTTGGGTGGGCTAATTTTTCCCTCCACCTTTCTAAAGGTTTATTCCTTTGGAGGGTGGAGGAGTGAGATCAGCCCCACTTCTCACTGATACTGTCTTCCCTGTGCCAGGGAACCCGTCTGAAGATGATGTGCTCGCTTGAAAACTTTGTTTCCCCACATTTTCTGTTTTAATTTATGTGCAATGCCCCTGCTTGTTGAATCTTTATCTGTGTGGGAATTACACCTGCAGAAATCCAGCCCTATTGCTGCCTGCACGGGGCTCTCCATGATAAAAGACAACTCCAGCACCACCGCTGTAATGAAAATGTTTCCCCTACTTTCGCATCTGGCAAGGGTGATGCTTGGCTCTCCCCTGCACCTCATCTCAGTGCTCTCTGAACATCAGCTGCTCGGACTGGGGCTTGAACCCCGATAAATTTTCTCCCCTCCTTGATTTATTTACCTCTCCCCTAGCAGCATAGGATCCTTGAATATATTTTTTCTCCTTTTGTTTAGTTTTTTGGGTTTTCTTTCTGCAGGCAAGATGCATATTTCAACACTTGCTGACCTTTGGGTGCGCCGTGGGCCTGACATGGTGATGCTGAGGGGCAGAGCTGAGTGTGTCCCACAGGGCCGGGGGTGTCTGTGGTCAAGGCTGGCAGTGCACTCCTGGAAGGGGCTATTTTTAACTGCTGGGCTCGTGCTGGGTTGCCGTCAACGCACTTGAGCACGTAGGCGTCCTTTATTATTTTAAACATGATCATTCAAAATAATGTGGAATTGTCCCTGCTGTGGGGAGCTGCTGCTGTGGAGGCTGCAGAACGTGGCTTTCACACGTGCTGGGGGTCTCATCCATGTCCAGACTGGTGGGTGGGCTTTGCTGGGGCGTTGTCCCCATGGCGCATGGAATCTGGTGCCTGTTGGCAGCTCGAGCTGGCACTTTGGGGGTGCAAGACCAGGAGAGCAGAAGGGGAAATGTCTCCCATCAGGGCTGCAGGTGACGAGAGCAGCGGGAGGTGCTGGCTGATGTCTGGTTTGTCCACATGTGCTGCCCCATGTCCTCATGGCTCCACACTCGCCAAAACCGAAATGGCAGCCACTGGTGCATACAACATTGCTTGTCTTTGAGCCAGGACGTGTTGCTGGGGTCTCCCTCTTCTTCCTCCTCCCCATAACACTGTTTGTGCCTGGATCTGGTTCAGGGAGTGCCAAGCTGAGTCTGTACCCCCCACCGTGTGCTCCCTGCCTGAAAGCCACTGTGATGCCTATGGAAAACATTCCAGCAAACACCATTCCTCTCGACCCTGTGTGCTGTGGGTGTGCCGGTGGGTTTTCTATCCTCCCCTCTTTACTAACCCACTTTTCCCAGTGATGCTATGACAGACATTCAAGCCCAGAACCTTCCTTCCCAGTATTGATTTTGCTTTCTGCTTGAGTCTGTGCAGTGCTATTGGTATTTGGAGTAGCTTGAAGGATGCTGTACAGAGACAGGCTGCCACTTTGGGGTGTTTTGTGTCCTCAGTAGCAAGGCAATGGACATGGGGGCTGGGGGAGGTGTTCATGGGGATGGAGCAGTGTCCCTCCTTGGAGGTGCTGATATCTGGGGGGGTTGTGGTTTGGGGCTGTAAGAAGCACTCCTTGAAGATGCTGGAAAGATGCAGGATCACACTCAGTTCCTGGGGAAAGCCTCTTCAGGATAGCTGGGCTGGTTTCTCCTCCCAGTCCCAAATCATTGGCCTTGGGTAGAGGTTAAGGTGCTTCCTCCCATCTTGGGGAGAAACAGCATTTTGCTTTGAATCAGGTTTTGGGGCTCTATCTGGGTCAACAGGTTATCAGAGGATGAGGCATAGTGGCCGAAATAAATCCTATTTAAATATTTACCTGCCTACTATGAAGTAGTTGTGTGTTTACCTGCTCTGGCTGCATGTGGAGCGAAGAGCTGGGCTGAGTGCTTGCCGGCTCCCTGGGCACAGCATCTGCGGCCTTTGCTGTGCCCAAAGGTCCCACCCAGCTAAGAGGAGCTGACTGAGAAATGAATTCACCATCCCGAGCTCTGTGGATCCAGATGTAGATGGTGCGATCGCTGTGGAGCGGGGATGGATGAGGGCGAGTGTGCTGCTTCCTGTACTTCTGGCTGAAGCAAGAGGTAGTCAGGGGTTTTTGGTGTTGGTGTGATTTGATGTTTGAAAAGTCTCATTTTTTATTAGTTCCTACGAATTTTGTGGCGTGTGAGGCTGCGTGGGTCTTGACGGGGTTTGGGCTATGGGTCTGTGCTCAGCAATGTCCTGAACTGGGGTGATGGAGGGGCCGAGTTGGTTTCTCGCAGTACAGCCCCTTGTTGCCCACCCCATGGATGATCACATTGGAGGGCTCCCATTTTTCAACTCAGCAAGCCCGTGTACAAAAACTAAGTTGTGAACCCCAAAAATAAGCCGTATGCTCTCTGCCTTCCCTGTCACAAGGTGGTCTTCCTTTACTCAGTCCCCAAAATCTCTTTTTCGGAGGACCCAGACCCACCCTCCCCAGTATCACGTGTCCTGGAAGCATCACCAGCCAGGAGCTAAGTCAGCATCAAGCCGCCTCTCACACACACTCTCACGGTTTCGTGATTCAGATATATTTCTTTTCTGTTATTTATGAGGTGCCTGAGCCAAGCTCTTCCTTTGCCTGGAGGCAGGGAACCAGGGTGCTGTATGGCTGCTTTGGCACCCCAGGCCTGCCCTGGGCACCCCGGGAGGTGGTGGGTACTGGACCTCGGGTGCTTATTTGCCTGCCCTTGCATCTAAAGTAGGCTCTGAATTTGGGACGCTGCTTCTCTCGGCGCTTTGTCGGGCGCCAGAGCTGCCGATTAAGGGAAACGTGCCACAAGGCAGGTTTGCTTTGCAGGATTAAAAGCAAATAAATATTTATGCATTATGCAAAGCAGCTCTGATAAGATATGTGTGTCATTGGGAATTTGAAGCAGTTTCGACTTGGCCCTGAGATGAAGGGGGTGTGCGTGTCGATGTGGTATGGAGGCTTAAAGGGACATTTCTTCTGCTGCTGCAGAAAAATAAAAATAGAGAGAGAAAAACAAGGGGTTTCCTGCTTCTTGGGCTGCTCTGGTCTTGGGTTTCACCATCTCCTGCATCCTTGTGTCTTTAGCTGCAGAAATGGAGAAGAGCCAGGGAGAGAGGGCAGTGCAGGCAGCATTTTGGATGCAAATATAATGCTGGCCTGGCTCCTAATATTCGCTGTGTTTACATGCAAATGCAAACAACTGTTGACTTAGTTTCAATAGATAATGTATTTCATAACACAATGGAAATGAGAATTAAGCTGGAATTCAGCAGGAGAGAACATGTGTTTCTGCAAGACCTCAGGCTCTGCTGGCCCCATGGTGTTGAGGGGCACCTCTGCCAATGATTTCCCTGGCTAATCCTTTCCAAAACAGTGTGAGTAGGACACGGGCAGGGCTGGATGGCTGCAGGCTTAGGGAGCTGTGCTGACCCACTGGTGAACAAGGATTATAGGGACTGGGGCTGATCTGGGCCAGTTTCTCCCTGGGAAAGAAGGCCCTTGTATGCTCTGGGATGGGTCGAGGTGTCAGGGAAGGGAAATGCTGTCCCAAGCTGCCATGTTCGAGCCTGAGTGATGACAAGTCCTGGGAAGGAGGAGGTATCAGCAGCTAGGTCACCTTGTCCTGACGTGACTCCAAGCAGAAACACGTGGGAGAGGACCTGGCTTGTTTTCGGGCCAGATCCTGGCCAGCCCGGAGCCATCCCCTCAGGGCTCCCTGGGGACAGCCCAGGCGGCCTTTGAATCAGGGCTGTGATCAGAGCCACTCCCACTGCACCTGCCCTAGCCTGCCACACTGCTCACCCCACTGCAGCCCAAACACCTCTGGGAGCACCAGGTGAGACCCCGGCACCACAGCAAATCCCTCACGATGCTGTGCTGTCCTTCCCACGTGAGGGCACCTGTGCGTACACACAGCTCCTCAGAGCCCAAAGAGGCTGAGGTGTTTGCTGGGGGCCTGCAACCAGCAACTGTCCCTGGACGTGGGTCTGTCCCATCCATCTGTCCCTGTCCCTGGCTAGCTGCCATCAGCACAGCAAGGCTTATAGTGCTGAGGGCTCAGTGTTAAAAACAGCCAAGCCCCTGTGAATGTGGTGGGGGGCAGTCTTGCAGTGTGCACCCGGGGTGTATTAGACACTGGAGTTGTGGGGATGGTGGCACTGGTGGGGACACCTTGCCTGGAGGTGGCACGGCTCCACCAGCCAGTGGGGACCCTCGAGCTGCAGAGCAGGACCTAGTGCTGCTGCCCCAGCTGGGCTGCTGGGCAGCCCCGGTTCCATCCCCAGTAGCTTCCTGTGCCTTGCCTCGCCAAGGAAGGCGATGTCCCTGCCTGGGGTTTGCGGGAGCCGTGGCACCCGCAGCTGTTTGGGTCTGGCAGCAGCAGTGATGCTGAGCCTCGATAGTCCTGCGGTACTGGTGGGGTTTGCATGGGAAACAGCAGGTTTTGGGGCTGGTGTCGTGGCCAGAGGCTCCCTGGGGAGGAAATGGGGATCCTGGATTGCTGCTCCTCCCAGGCAGCGCTGTTGATGCCTGCCTCACTCGACGGGTCATACCAGGGCGGGGGCATGCTCGGCTTCACCCGAGACTCCTCCGTTGCCAGTGTGAGTCACTTGTCCCGTGCAGGATGCCCAGTTCTGGGCACACATTGAGGTTGTGGGTGACAAGGAGCCGCTGGCACTCGCTCTCCACACACATGCTCCCACTGTGGGGTCGGGATGACACAGGACCTGCTCTCACCTTTGTGACTCATCCCATAAAATAAGGGAGAAGAGAGCCGGGAGCAGACAGGAGTGGGAAGCTCAGGGCATGGGATGCTCCCATCTCTGAGCCTTCTTTCATCCCTTTGAAAAGCCATTTTATTTTTTAAATGAGTTTATTTATGTAGCCAGCCTGGATTAGCAAACAGCCCATCCTATAACACATGGAATACTCAGTACTGAGACACCAGTAACCAGAGAGAAACATTAGAGATAAAATTAAACATAATGAGATTATGTGGTATCTCTCTGTCAGGGACCACCTTACACAGAGCAAACTAATTGCCTGTGCAGAGCAGAAAAGTGGGTGATGAACAGTGTCTGGGAGCTGGGAAGGGGCTGGTGCCATCAACAGCAGCTTTGCAAAAGAAAAAAAGCATTGGGGTTGAGTGCTGAAGAGCAAGATGAGGTGCCCAGCAGCATTTGGGGGACTGGGGTGGAGCATCCTCCACTCAGCCCTTGTGGACTCATTGTCCCCAGTAATGAGTTGCTGCTGCTGGGTTTTTGTATATTTGCAGTTTGAGTAGCCTTTTGCTAGATAAGAAATAATCATAATCCTAATCATCTGGAGTACTGTCCTGTTGGATGGACAAGGTGGATGTGCCAGTTGAGGCAAGAGCCAGGATAGAGCATCAAGCACTGTTCAGGGAAAGCAAACCCCCTACCAGGGCCAGGGGCCGGGGCTGCAACACTGAGGGCATCATGCATATGGGATTTTTCCTTAATTTAGCAGGGAGAAAAAATATTTTAAAAAAGCAAAAAAGCGTGTGTCTTTGTAATATAAAATTCAAGTTAGGCTCTTAGTGACTGTGGAAAACAACAGGCTTTTTATATTGGCTCTTGGGGTAGGACGAGAGCAGGCTAGAATAAAGATTTACAGTCTTTGGGAGATTAAAGGCCCTTGGTACATTGTTCAAATACCACGAGATTAGTTTCCAAGGAGACGGATACCAGTTGCCATAGGCACCGGGGGGCCAGGAATTAGGATTGCGATTTTTTATCCTGATCACGCAACCAGTAACTGAACGCTGTTAAAACTGGGCTTTAAATAACCCCGGTGTTAGTGCGTGCACCGCCGAGCCGGAGGCAGGGAACAGAGCCTGCCTGCCTCCCCCCTGCTCCAGCACCCACTCAGGCATGCAAGGTGGGACCCAAGTGTTGATGGAGGGGTGCAAGGGGGTACAGGGCTGGGGACCCCGGTTGATGCAATCCCAAGACCTGCCTTGCAGGTTATCCTATAGCTTCTGAGTTCATTTCACCTCATTTTTTCATGAAGCAAGGGGTTGCCGGCGTCTTCTTGCAATAACCAGCGGTCATGGTGGTGCAGGGGCTAGGGATCATCATAGATCCATGGAACCGTGTGGTTTGAAAGGGACCTTAAAGGTCATTTAGTTCCAGCCCCACCCCCGACACGGGCAGGGACACCTTCCACTAGACCAGGGGGATGTACCAAGGGGTAGAATTATCAGCCTGCTAATTTTGGCTTCCCCTGGCCGCTTGCTTCTGGGAAGTGCAACCTGAGCCCTGGCACTTGAGATGCCGGATCTGCGGCTCTCCTTCTAGGAACTGCCAAGCAGCGTGCTTTTGTATGGGAAGGGGTGCTGAGCTCCCTGATGCAGGCAGAGTTTTGGGGCTGGGCATCCCCCCGGCAAGGGAGGCTCAGCTCTGGGAGCTGTGCAGGTCCCAGGTCCCTGTGGCT
Organism: Dryoscopus gambensis; assembly: GCA_013389985.1. NCBI lineage: Eukaryota > Metazoa > Chordata > Aves > Passeriformes > Malaconotidae > Dryoscopus > Dryoscopus gambensis. The sequence continues at coordinate 187,496 of WEIT01011381.1, forward strand.
GGGTGGTTCTGCTCACCCACCAACCACCATGAAGCTCATCTTGGCCTCACTGACCCCAGCCATTCATGCGGGGCTGCCGCAGCAGGATCCAGCTTTGCATGGCACTTGCAGCCTCTCTCCCTGCTACGGTGGGAATGCTCCAATTAACACCTCTTCCTCCCTTGTTTTCCCTTTAAAATTTCTTTAATAAATGAAGAGGCAGTTGCTGGAAGCAAGAGCTTCTGCGCCTGCCTGCCGTGAGATTGCGGCATGGAAACTTGTCTGGAACCGAAAGCCGTGCTGCCGGAGCTCCGCAGGCAGAGCCATGCCCCAGCAGCTGCCATGCCGTGGAAGTGTTTATCCTGGGGGAGATGACATACAGCTTCTGAAGGGCACTTGATCCTCTTCTGTCTCTCTTTGCGCTCGACAGAAGCCTGCTGTAATTTTACTATATTGTATTAAGGTATACACCTAGGCTAGGCTTAAGGAAATCAAGGTGGCAGCAGAATGCAATGCCCTGGTTGGAGACAGAAAGTGGAATTGCTGTGGTAGACACTTTTCCCTGTGGGAGCCCCCAGTTTGATCTTTGCTTCTTTTATAAGTGGGACTAAACCACAGCAGGTGTCAGATTATCCGGGAAAGCAGAGCCGAGGCGGGGATGCTGGTGAATGTTGTGGTGCCAGTGTGTACGTGAGGAGGTTTTCCAGCAGGTGCCTTGGGTTTTGTGGGTAAAATAAAACAGGGAAGGACATGTTTGGTCACGAGAGCTTGCTCTGCCTTGTACTACCCAGTCGGAAGGAACCAGGCAGGGGAAATACAGGGCTTGGGAGAGCCAACAGAGGCAGTGAGGTAAGAGCAACTGGCACAGTGGGGATGCAGGCACCAGCCGTGCTTGTATCCTCGCTGTGCTGGTGGCACAGCGGCCCAGACTGCACCAGAGGCTGTTTGCCCCCTAGCTCTGCTGCTTTCAGTCTTTGGAGAAGTGTATCACCTTGAAAAGCTGCTATCAGCTGATATCTTTCAGTCCTGGAAAAGCTGGTAGCCCATGGCTTGAACAGGTGCACTCTTTGCTGGCTTAGGAACTGGCTGGATGGCCGGGCCCAGAGAGTGCTGGTGAAGTGCTATATCCAGCTGGCAGCCAGTCACCAGTGGTGTCCCCCAGGGATCAGTGCTGGGGGCCAGTCCTGTGTAATATCTTCACTGATGATCTGGATGAGGGGATTGAGTCCACCATCAGTAAATTTGCAGATGACACCCAAGCTGGGAGCATGTGTCAGTCTGTTGGAGGATAGGAGGGCTCTGCAAAGGGACCTGGACAGACTGGATAGATGGGCTGAGTCCAACAACATGAAGTTTGACAAGTCCAAGTGCCCAGTGTAGCCACAACAACCCCTGCAGTGCTGCAGGCTGGGGACAGAGTGCCAGGCAGAAAGGAACCTGGGGGTACTGGTCGACAGCTGACTGAACATGAGCCAGTTGTGCCCAGGTGGCCAAGAAGGCCAATGGCACCTGGCCTGGATCAGGAATGGTGTGGCCAGCAGGACCAGGGAAGTCATTCTGCCCCTGTACTTGGCACTGGTGAGGCCACACCTCGAGTGCTGTGTCCAGTTCTGGGCCCCTCAGCTCAGGAAGGATGCTGAGATGCTTGAACACGTCCAGAGAAGGGCAACGAGGCTGGTGAGGGGCCTGGAACACAAGCCCTGTGAGGAACGGCTGAGGGAGCTGGGGCTGTTTAGCCTGGAGAAAAGGGGGCTCAGGGAAGACCTTATCACTCCACCTGAAAGGTCGTAGCCAGGTGGGGGTCGGTCTCTTCTCCCAGGCAGCAGCTGACAGAACGAGAGGACACGGTCTTAAGCTGTGCCAGGGGAATGTTAGGTTAGACATCAGGAAAAGATTCTTCAGAGAAAGAGTGATTGGGCACTGGAATTGTCTGCCCAGGGAGGTGGTAGAGTCACCGTCCCAGGTGTTTAAAAAAAGACTGGACCTGGCACTCAGTGCCATGGTTTAGTTGATGAGGAAGTGTTGGGTCATAGGTTGGACTTGATGATCTCAAAGGTCTTTTCCAACCTAATTCATTTTGTGATTCTGTGAAAAGCAGCAAAATAAAAGGGGATTTTTGGATGTGTGGAGGGATGTAGCAGCAGTTATGGGGCAGCAGTTGGACCAGGTTTGGGACTGGGGTTGCACCAACACTCATGGTTGGGGGATCAGATGTGCCTCAGCAGATGCTCCTCACACCGGGGATATCAGCAGCATGGCACCTGGGGTCCCTCAAAACCCAGAGCTCCTTGCTTGTCCCAAGAGGGCTGTGCTGCAGGGGCACCCACACACAGGCTATGGATTTGGGCTTTTTGGAGTGTTCAGGCAGTTGAGGATATTTCTGAGCATTCTGTGAGTGCCCTGGACCACAGTTATATCTGCTGTACCGCTGGCATTGGCGCTAATGGTGCAGCTCACCAACCACCTGTTAGGGATGCAGTAAACCATCCTGGCATGGGCATGATTTGTGTGGCTAGAGGCGGAGATGATGTGGCCACCGAGGCTGAAGGTTGGCTCTGAATTAGGTGTAAGGGATTAGGGTTTAGCTGGGCAGGACAGGTGGGTTAAAGCAAATTGCCCAAGCGGAGCAGAAATCTCCACTGCTGCAAGCAAAAAACCCAAGGACAGCTATTTGGCAAGCATGGGAGCGTGTCACAGTGCTCCTGTGTCCAGGATCTTTGGTCACATCTGCTCCACTGATACCAGTGTTTGCTTAAGCAGTTAGAAAAAAACCGCAGATGGGAATTTGGGCCTGGTCCCTACCCAAGCTTTTGCCCGTGCTGTGGCTGATGTGGTTTCCAGGGCTTTTTGCTCAAATGGCTTCGGCTCACCAGGCACCTGGCTGATCACAACTACCTGCAAAAAAGGGGCCTCCAAAATCCCTGGGATGGAGTGGAACAGGGAAATACCCTCTGAGTCACTGCCCCTTCCTTGCTGGTGAGATAACCCTTAGCGTGAGTCCTGCCCCAAAGCCATGTCCCTGGATGGGACACAGGGATGGGCCCCTCAGCTGGAGCAAGGACAGTGTCCTGGTACCAGCAAAGGACATTATTTCTCACTCTGGCTCCAATTAGGATGACTCCTGACTGATTTTAAAACATGTTTAATGATAGCCAGGGCTAATTGCTTAAGTATCTTCCAGAGCCAGTGCAAGCTTTAAAAATTCCTTTAAATGTTTCCTCGTGGAGTAACAGGCAATTACAAATAAAATCACTGTCATATCATTATGTTCATGGGCTGGTAGTGTCCTCCCAGCAGATGGGCTTGAGGGCACTGGTCCTGCTCCCTTGGCCTGGCAGGATGAAGATGGCTGAATGTGGTGCCCAGCATCCTAGGGCTCCTCAAACATTTTGAGTGGCCAAGAAACCCAAGTACCTTCAAGAGTCTCCCACCCCCAGCTGTGCTTTCCTCTGCTCTAATGTACCCCCAGGCTGCCCCTCTACTACCCAGGAGGGTAAAGGGCCTGTAAGCCATCTGAAGACCTACCTCTAAAAAATATATATATATAAAAATCTATATTTCATTGAGATTGATATATATATTTTTTTTTTTTTATTTTGCTGGAACTGGGGTTGTTTCACTTGGGCCTCCCACCATCTCATCAGAACCACTGAGGCAGCAAGTAGAATTTTCCTGGAAAAATGAACAAGCGGATAATTTCCTGCAATGGTCAATTTTTCTCTTTCCTCTTTTTTTTCCCCTCCTTTTTTTAACCCCCAGCATGGTGAATAGTCAAAGCTGTCATTAATTTTGATTCCCGTTTAGCTCCCTGAACGGGGAACTGGTCCACACCATCGGAGGCTTTATGATCATTCCGGGTGGGCAGGCATGGGAGGATTTTCATGGTGGTATTAGGATCTCCATAGGGCAAGCAGGCAGCAGTGGCAGCGTCTCTTTGGGGCTCTCTGTGATGTTCCCCAGGTTTTTGCTTCTCCCTTGCTGGGTGCTGGGTCTGAGCCAGTGCTCTTCAGCTTGTTGCCCTCGGGTGTGGTTGGTACCTTAAGGGCTGAGCTGGAATATGTGGCCATGACATCCACCAGTGGGTTTGGGTCAGGGCACCAGACTGAGGATGCTTTGCCCCAAGATGGTTTTGAGGTCTGATGTCCTTCCCAGGTCCTCAGTACAGGAGATGCCTCACGTGGTGGGAATGGACAGAGTTATACTTGTAAGGCACAGTAGACCAAGAGGAAAAAACAAATTAATTAGTTTAAACCCAGTATGTTCTAGGCCAGTTTGGACAGGGCTTTGAGCAGCTGGTCTAGCAGAAAGTGTCTCTGCCCATGCAGGGGGTTGGTATGTGATGGATTTTCAAGGTCCCGTACAAACCAAACCATTCCATGACTCTGTGATTCAGAATTGGTAGCAAAAACTCCACTATTGGTGGAAGTCAGTGTAACAAGCACCAACTGGGGGATGTGCTCCATCCCTCCTGGGCATTTAATTGTTCCCAGCTGACAACATCTCCCACTCTGCACTGGGTTTGGTCCTGGGTAATTCCGAAAAGAGGGGTCATTGCCTTGCCTTTTTTTTGCTGGCAAGGGTGGCCCAGAGGAGTGAAAGTGTGGGGAGAGCCAGTAATTCAGGCCGGATTTGCAAGTCCTGGACAAACGTTCAGCTTCCCTTGAGGAATGAGATTTTGGGGATTTATGCTATGTAAGGCTTTCATGCACAGTGAGGTGAGGGGCGAGGGGCGGATGGCAGTGGAGGGCGGGTTTCAAGGACCATGGCAGTGTGGAAGCACCAGCTCAGCTTAGTAAATGTGATGCTGTTGCTTCTGGCTGTGACGTGGGGTTGAAAATCAGACTTGGGAAGGTAAGGAAGAAGAAGGAGGATGAAAACTCTCCTATTCTTAACCACCAGGAGCACCCTGCAAATTCAGTCTCTGCATGGGCCAGGGCACACTGTGCGAGGTGCTCGATCACATAAGCCCCCTCTACTTCTCCTAATGGAACCTGTTTATAATTTGAGGGGTATAATAACAGCTTTCTGTCTAGAAATTTCCTTTAGACGATTGTCATTTGCTTGCTGGTGGGGGTTTCTTTTACTGTTTTGTTAGCTCCACAGGGTTTGGAGATGGTGATGTGGGATGCACGGCTGGAGGATGTTTATCTTGGTGAGGTGCTGCTCCATAGAAACATTAGAGGGACTGGTGAGGGGATGTGCCTCCTGTGGGTGCAGGGCTGGGGGACCCCCGGCTCGTTCCACAGGAGTTCATGAGCCTCTCAACCTGCCTGGTTTTTACTTTGCTGCAGCACAGGTGATTCATGAGTGAAACTCCCCCGGGGCCAAGTTTCTAATCTTTCCCAGGATTATCAAGGGAGATGTCATAAGAGCCAAGCAGGAGATGACATCCTGTGCCTGCTGTTGCACAGCACCCTGTTCCCCTGAGATTACTTTGTGGACGAGAAATAATTACAAAATAATAAAATTTGGTAACTTTAAAAACAAAACAAAACCAAACTAAAAATGCAAAACCAATCTGCAAATGTTTGCTTTGGCCCTGTGACAGTGGTGTGATGGTCCCTGAGCCAACCTTTGCTCCTGGGGCTGGGACTCAGCGTGCAGAGGTGCGATGGGGCTGTACTTGGAGCACCTGCAGAAGGTGACATCAACCCTTTGGTGGTGTCCCAGGGAGGGATTTCAGTAGCACAGGCGCGTGGAGCCCCGGGAAGCGGGGCAGACTGCTCTGCTCCCGTCCCACCGACCTTGCTCCCTGTCGCCAGCCCGAACTGCTGTAAGAATGGTTTACCCTACTTTTCCTAAAGAGTACTTTCCCTTTAATTAGACAAACAACTTCAAGCCCTGTGACTTAATTTGATTTAAATAAGCCTAGCACTTGCTAGTGAAGTTTTTTTTCCTCCCTTTTATTCCACCATTTTCTAAATCCACTGTCACTGCTCTTTGTGACCACAAATGATTAAAAGCTTTACTGGAATATTGTCCCCCCATCCCTTAAAATCCCATTGTGTTACTTGGGTCATATTTTTGTTATGTTTTTGGGTTTTTTTCATGCTGAGTGATTCTCACTTTTACTTATTAAGCAATCAGCATGGGAAAAGGGATTATTTTTGTCTCGATCTCCTGCAGGATAGGAAGGGGATGCAGGGACCCTGCCCCATTTCCCATTGATGTTATCCCCGTCTTTCCCACTGGTTCCTCCTCTGCAGCCAGATCCAGCTTGTGGCTTTGCTTTTTGCAGCCAAGAGAGGAGCATCTCTTCCCTGGAAGTGCTGATTCCTGTGGGAGGCCGTGGCTGAACAGGTTGGTGCAGCTAGAGCTCTCCAAGGGGATGCAACCAGCCCCACCAAGGCAGGGATTGGTTCTCCAACATGCTGCCAGAAGGCAACAGAATATCCGTGTCATAGCAGTCATATTTAATAATAAATAGGGCACTCAGAAACATGGATGGGCATGAAAGTAAGGCTGTTTTCTAAGCAAGTGCTTGGGGGAGTTGAGAAGGGAGTGATGCTCCCTGGAGCAAGGAAATGGCTGGTCCCCAGCTCTGCTTAGCACCCCAGCTTAGCACCACCAGCACCTCGCTATTTCCTGCCAGTTGCAACAAGGCACCTCTTATTAACATAGCATCCATGAAAATATGGAATCTCAAGTTCCCTACTCCTGCAGAGCTGTGCTCAGGAAGCTGCTTGGGAGCTTGCAGATGAAATGGGCTCTCGTCTGTCTGTCTATCCATCCGTACACGCACAAACTGCAGGGCTGGAGCAGGGCAGATTGCCTCCTGGTGTTGCTGCAGCTTCTTGTGATGGTAAAGCTGGAGGTGCCTGTCAGAGACCTGTCCCCAGCATGGGGACACCTGGGGCCTGTGCCTGGCTGCAGGACCGTATGTTCAGTTTCCTGCTTTATTTTCCAAGCTGATGCCAGGTTAGGCCAGGTTCTTTCCCGACAAGATCATCCTGGAGGAGCTGTCCATCAGCTTAGAATGTGTCAGATGGGTGGAAAAGGCTTTTCCTGGGCAACTGTTTGTGTGGCTGAGGTTCTGGCTCTGCTGCCTGCAGGTGCCAGTGAAGTCCCAGCACTGCTTGGCTGCTTTCAAGAGCTGGCAACATGGGGGAAAAACCTGGAGGGCTCATCCAGAGCAATTCTTGAAATTTAGTCATTGTTGTTTAATGGGATTTGTCTCCCCTCTTCATTAGCTTGTTGCAGACCCTCATTAAAGTTTGCCCAGAGGAGCTGTGGCTGCCCCACCCTAGAAGTGTCCAAGGCCAGGTTGGATGGGGCTTGGAGCAGCCTGGGATGGGTGTCCCTGCCCGTGGCAGAGGGTTGGAACGAGATGACATTTAAGATCCCTTCTAACCCAAACTATTCTGTGATTTTTTTCATAACTTGTGTGTGCTCAGGTGCCTGCAGAGATGCCAGCGTGGGGGAGCTTGTTATTTTGGGCCAAAATCTACCATTTCCCCAGTTTCATGGGGCAGCACAGCCCTTCTTTGCGTTCAAATTCCTTCTGCTTGGATACAGGTGCAAACCAGGGCAGGAAGGTGAATTTGGGGGTTTGCTGTTGCCTCTAACCCATGTTTTCAGTGAGGCTGGGCAGCTGTGGTTATCGACTGAGTGGCAAATTGAATTATGTGCAGGCAGCTTCATTCATATTCCCCGCCTTCTCCCCATCCAGCCTTGTTAGAGATTCTCTAGCCTCTTTCATCCTTTTGCAGGCGCATGATTTATGATCTGGTTCAAGTGGCTCCTGAGCGGACTTGCCGCCCTTTATTAGCAGGATTACAGCCGGGTGGTGCGACCCTGGAGGCGATAGCTGGGAGGGACGTGTTGGGTAAGGGGGTGATGCTGTCTGTAGTGTGGGTGTCCCAGCATGGGAACAGGGTGTTTTAAGCAGGGTGAGACCTTGCCTCAGTTTTCCTGCAGCACTGGCATTACCGTGAGTCGTGATGAGCTGTGAGAACTGAGGCACAGAAACCTGGTGGTTGTGGCTGGGTCTCAGCAGTTTTCTCCATTTGGCTGTGAGGGATGGAGATTCTGGGGCTGAACGTCTTTTCAGATGTGTGGTCCCTGCATGCCACCTCGTCCTGTTCCCCCTGACACCGAGAACTGCAGAGTGGGGTGATTTAATAAGGGACTCCCTTGCCATGAGCTGCATCTCTCCCTTGGGGTGGAAGCAGAGCACCCTGTGGCTTGGATCTGTTCAGGGACACTTTTGGGTGCCGGGCTCTCCTCTTGCCCAGGCTTTAGAGCAGGAGGCACAAGGACAGTCAGCACAATGTCTTCGTGGGGACGGAGCCATCACCCCCTGCTCACGGCTGCCATCAGAGCTCGGGCACAGGAGCGCTGTGTGTCCCCTTCAGTGCCACATCCTCTGGCTTGCATGGCCGCAGGCTGGACATCCGGGGTGTCCCACCGTGCGGCTGGCCCAGCGCACCCTGCGCAGTGGTGGCATCTCCTGGGGGGTAAGATGTCAAAGCTCCAAAGGCAGAGCTGATCTGGCCACTGCTGGTACACACAGCATCGACTCCAGGGTTTGATTACAGTTCAACAGCATCTGCAATTACCTGCCTTGAGCAGAGGACTCATGGGGATTGTGGGGTTCAGGCTGCTCTGGCCTCTCTGCGTGCCTCAGTTTCCCCTGTGTACCTGTGCCAGCATTGCTCCCATAGCCCATGATGGTAGCGGGGCTACTGTGGTGATGCTCAGCTCCAGCTCTCCATTAGTAACAGTGATGCACAGCTCTTTTGTTTTTTTCTGTTTTCAGGTGAATATGGCCTTGTCAGGGAAGCCTTTAGATGTGACTCTCACCACCTCCAGAGCTGACCAATGGAATATGGTTTTTCCCCAGAGAGATGAAATCGTCACCAGCTTAGTGTCTGCCTTAGACTCCATGGTAAGAGGCCAGTGGCACCCCTGTCCCTATCCCCCTCCCTCCTTTGGCCTCCATTTAGCAAGGCTGTCTGGGTGCAGGGCTGGCACAGGATGCCTGGTGAACTCATGCCACTCCCATCTGCTGCTGGAAAGCCCAGGGAGCTGCTTAAGCTGGGAAATAAAAACCCTTTCCTGCCCTGACAGCTATAAGGATCATAAAGTCAGCACAAGTTAATCTCAGATGTGTAGTGTTTTCCCATTAATATTTATGTTGGTATCAACTGGATGTAGGGTGATTGGCTTTTTTTTCTTGCTGTTTTACCAATGTTACCGTGAGCATTTACACAACAGCAGAACAATGGCTTTTTATCTCTGAGAACAAAGAAAATAACTTTCATATCTTTTGACGTAGAATTCCCAGTGGAAACCTTGCCTAAGTCAGCCCTGCTTACATAAACAAGATAACTGTCTGGATTAAGTCTCGTGGACCAGAGTTAATCTTATTTTTAACTGTGAATGTGATCAAGAAGGGAAAGCGGATGTGTAGTAACAAATGTCTAATGCAATGAGATGTGCTAAATAGCTCTCTCTTTTTAAAGTCAAGTCATATGTAATGCATTTATCTAGGATATGTTTTCCTCTCTGTGCAGGTAGAGGTTTTTTCATTAATACCAATTTCCTTCTCTTTGACATCACCACCCCACTAAGGAGCAGGTTTCCTGGAGCCTACACACCCCAAGCAGCTTTGATGATTTATATACATGCCATCCTGTACAGCAAATTATGTTACCATAGTTCGGCTTCTTAATGAATATACATTATTATGCAGTCCTTGTTAGGTGCTTACACTAAGACCAGGGAGCCACGCTGCTCCTCAAATTCAGCCTTTATCCCACCAGTGGCAGGCTCTGTGCTCACTGAAACCTGGCTGCCTGTGTGCCTGGTAAATCAGCTACAGGGCCATATGCATGTCATCAGGCAGGCTTAGGGTTTGGATTTGTTCTGCCTCCAAATCTCACATACCTTAGCTTTTGTGTTTATTTTTTGAGTGTTGGACTTTTTGAGCAAAATTCTTGTCTTTGCGACTGGGTTTTGAAAGGTTTCCTAAAAATACCGGTTCTGCGGGATTCGATTCAATGCCTCCTTGAAGAAGGTGAGCAGGAGGTAAAATGACCTAGTACGGAAGCTGGTTTAAAGCCCACACAAGTGAAGCTCGTTGTAGATGTGTTCAGGGAGCTGAAGGTAGCTCAGGGGGGTTGGTCCATGTAACCCCTCCTGCTCTCCTGCTCCCTCCTTGGCTGCCAGCATCCTCCGACTCCTCCGTGGGGTTGTTGATGTGTCCAACCAGGGCTGATGCTGGGAAAATCCCCCCTTTTTTACCTGTTTAAATCATGACCTGGGGATAGCATCTTCCTAGCATCAGTGCTATAGCCATAGGAATATGACTCAGGCTGCTGGCACTGAGTAACTATTATAATGTAAAAAATACTAATAAAAATGCATATACATGTGTATTATGTAGAGCAGGAAGGGCATATTACATAAACTGGATTAATGGAGGAAGTTTTTTCCATCTCTTTATTGTTTTGCATAACTGTACAAGAAGAATCATTCAACTAATCTGGACTTTGACCATATTAGTGTTCTGCAGCTGAAATAAGATTCCTGTGTTTCTTATTGCATTAGAGCTGGTGGAAAAATACAAATTGTTATCAGTTGTGGTGTGGTTTTTTGTTGGATTTTTTTTACAGGAATGTTTTCTTTTAAAGAAATGCAATAAAATGTTTCTTTTTAGGATAGGAAAAAGTGAAATAAAATGATGGGTAAGTAGTTCTCGTTTTCCAGCTGGATATTTTTGCAGAGCTGTAAAATCACCAAAATTTTCAGGGGCTGTCATAAACCCGTGAAATTCTGACATAAACCAGAACACTGCTTTTGCTGGGAGAACCTTTTGATGGGAAGAAAAAAAAATCCCACTGGGAAGTGGCATGGGGTGGGAAGCAGGGATGCTCCCCCATCCTGTGCTGTGCTGACCTGATGCCTCCAACAGTGCTTGGCGCTCTCCAAGCTGAACGCCGAGGTGGCCTGCATCGCCATCCATGAGGAGAGCACCTTCGTGGTGGGCACTGAAAAGGGACGGGTCTTCCTCAGCGCCCGCAAGGAGCTGCAGGCCGACTTCCAGAAGTTTTGCAGTGAGTATCCGCACCGGCACCATCTTCCATGCCAAGGTGGTGCTCCAGTTGAGCCAACTGTGACTCCCACTGTGCATGGAGGGGTTGTGGTTTGGGGGCACCACAGTGCTGTCTGTCTGTCTGTCCGCGGGGCTGAGTGGTGTTTGAAGTGATGGAGGAAGGGGGAGAAAACTGTGGCCAGAGCCTCTCCCCTACCAGGGAGGGCACGGCGTGCCCTGGCTCTTCTCTTCTAAAGCATCCCTGAGGTGGCTCAGGGCTGGATGGCTGCTCTGCTGCCCAGGTGCTGTTGGCCTCCAGCAGTGCTGCCAGAGCGCTGGAGTATTTTTCAAGGACTTAGCGGAAATAGTTTGTCCTAGTGATCCCTCCCAGGAGCAGAAGGGTTTTCTTGGTCCAAGGCTTTTTTCCTGGTTTTGGAAAAACAGGAATGGATTTGGTAGCTGGAATTGTTGGTTGTGGAGTTGCTTATATTTTTGAGGGATGAACAATGATGACGGGATACCTTGAGCAGGAGCTGTGTTCCCCTGGTCTCAGATCAGATTCACCAAGTATCTGAGGGATACCTGTGTGTTGCAAGCCTTCTGTCCCAGCTCTGTGCCTCTGCCAGTTCCCAAAACACAGTCTGGGAGCTGAAGGGAGGGTGGGAGCCGTTCTGTGCATGGGGACCTTGTTTCCTGGACAGCATCATTCCCAGCATGCCAGCTGCAGCTTTCCTCGCTCAGTGCAGAATGGGATCTGCAGAATGGGATCTGGTTTTGGTGGTGCTGAGGACGCCAGACCCAGATCTGTTCTGCGTGCTGCTCAAGGTGGGATGTCAGTGGAGAGAAACACATGGTGTTGACAGAAACCACATAGGTGCTTAATCTGTTGGAGAGGTTGTTCAGGAAGGGTCTGCTCTGGTGACAACCCCGGTGCTATGAAGCTGCCCAGGTCACTGTCTGCTTGGGCTGTTCACTGCATGGCTCTACGGGAGCAGCTCCCTGCCACGGCTCTGCCCAGCCCCTCGTCCTGCTGCCCTGGGCAGCTGCTGGCCAGCTCCACACAAGAGACGCCGTTAGTTATCCTCCGCTGCGTTCTGCAGGACAGGAGGCATTTGGGGGATGTTTCCTACATTCATGGGCAACTCTGCCTTCCCTTCCCAGCACCCACAAGATGTGGATGGCGGCAGGGTGGCCAAAGGGAGGGAACTCCCATGTGTTTCCTCTGGCTAAGAGAGGTTGTTCAGTCTGGAGGAGGGTCCCAAGAATCCTGAGAGCCCCTTCCAGTACCTAAAGGTGGCTTATAAAGAAGAGAGAGAGTGACTTTTTGCCCAGGCAGATAATGATAGAACAAGGGAGAATGGTTTTAAACTAAAAGGGGAGAGATTTAGATTGGATGTTAGGAGGGGATTCTTCTTTTGAGCTTTGTGAGCTACTGGGATAGGTTGCCCAGAGAATCTGTGGCTGCCCCATCCCTGGAAGTGTTCAAGGCCAGGTTGAACGGGGCTTGGAGCAACCTGGGACAGTGGAAGTTGTCCCTGCCCATGGCATAGGGGTGGAATGAGATGGTCTTTAAGGTCTCTTTCAAACCAAACTGTTCTCTTATTCTGTGATATATCCTCACTGATGACCTACTGCTGTGCTGGGGCAAAGCACCTGGCACTAGATGCTAATTCCCCTCTCTTTGGTTTTATTTATACCTTTATCAAAAACAAATAGTCACATCTGGTTGAAAACAGAAATCTTGAGCATGGGGTTTGAGTGGAGTGGCTGATGCTGCAGACAGGGCAAAACGTGATAACTCTGTCTTGAATTATACAGACTCAACTCCACTCCATGAAGCTCTTACAACTGGCACACAGTGGAAAGTATCCCTGGAAGTGCCTCTGATTTCTTGCTGCCCTCTTAGAAAGATCTGAATTAATCTAAAGCATACATCACTTGGAGATGTAAGAAGCCTCTTGTCTCTCTGGGACGGACACCTGGCTTGAACACCGTCCTTTATCTGAACCTCTGGTTCAGCCTTTCTTGATGCATGGGGGGAATTGAGAGTGATCAGAAGTAATGTCAGTGGGGGAAGGAGAGGCAGTACCTGGAGGATGCAGATGCAAACGCATTTCACAACCTTGGTAAAACACCCCATAAAAGTTTTCCAGGCCCTGTTTTGCCATGCTGTGGGAGGCATGTGGAGCTTTACAGGGGAGGCATGGTGGCTGTTTACTTTCTTATGTCTGCTTCTGTGTGTATCCCATGTTGCTCTTGACCCCTTCCCTGTGATGTCCCAGCCATGGACTTTTTCCACAGAAGGATCTATAAGCTCCTTCTTGAGCACCCAGGCAGCATCCAGGGCTGATTGCCAGTAGGAGTCTGTCGAGGATGATGGAGGAATTAGTCCTTTGCCACCGAAAATCCCTTGCGAGTCACTCTGGATAGAACAGCAATAATGCATTTGTAGTGTTTAATTTTCTGTGCATTTAGAGATGCAAAGAAGTCAACGCCGAAGATATGCTTTATTTGAGGTTTAATGGGGGAAATTAGCAGGAAATAGCTGGTATTACTGAGCTACATGATACTGAAGGGTAAAAAAGCCTCCAAGAAAGGCAGATTTTCTTTTCCTGAGAGATCGAAGGCTAAGCGGATTGAAACCAGAGACTAGAAATGGACTGCCCAATTAGTTATAACTGTTTCAGTCTGGCTGAGTGGGAAAACCCAGGGAAAAGGAGGCAGGCACAGGATGAGTGACCCTGCTGCTGGCACCACTGCCCATTGCCAGTACCTTTCCCTGCATGCTGGGGGCTGCTGGGATCAACCCAGTGTGATCTCATCCAAGCTGGGGCCTGAGGTGGGTGGGAGACCTGGGGCACTTGCCTGCTCGGCAGAGGCATCACCCCTTCTCACCGCAGTGACTCCTGTTTTCTCCTCTCCCTCCGCAGGAATCCAACAGAGGAAGGAGCAGGACACGGAGGTGCAGAAGAAGGCAAAGGAGTGTGGGCAAAGGGTGCTCAGGGTCTCCGCGGACCAGGGATCAGATGTGTACCTCCTCAGGAAGATGGTAGAGGAAGTGTTTGATGTGCTTTATAGTAAGAACCTTCATGCTTCCCTTTGGTGGTATGGAATGTCCCTGGGGCTCGCCGAGGTGCCCGGCAGCGCCGCCAGGTGCGGCTGCCATCGCCAGCCCGGCTCCCCGGCGTGGGAGCAGGCGCCTGGCAGGGGCAGCGTGGTGGAATGTGCTCCTGCAGAGGGTTAGCGCTGCACTGAGATGGGACTTGGCCGCTGCTTCTTAGTTTTCCAGCACTCCAAACTGAGCCAAAAAAATCCCTGTGCTGGATGAATGCCCTGGGTGTTTGGCTTTGCTGGCTGCAGCTCCCCGTCACCGTCTGAGATTCAGGGCATGGCAGAGCACTGCTGGGGCTGTGCAGGTCTCCCTGAGTGCAAGGTGCAGGCTTTGCCCTTGTTTGTGTGTGTGATTTGGGAATGGGCGTTCCCACACAACAGAAGGGGGATAACGGGAGCTGGCACCAGCTGTGCTGGGCTCACATGCAGGAGTTACTACTGTTGGCTATTGCTAGCATCTTCCACAGGCTTCACAGACAGAAAAGGGGGATGGCATCCCTTCCCCCCTGGGACAGACAGTCACTGAAATTTGCTGAAGCCGCTTGAAGGACTCGGAGGCAATATTCCCATTAATGGGGGCAGTCAAATCCTCTTGCTTCCTTCCAAAGGCTGGGCCCAAGAATGAAGGAAGGGATGATGCAAAAGAACTAAGGAAACAGAATGGAGAGGGTGTTCTGTGCTGGTGAATTCCCTCTCCAAGCTGCAGGTCTCATTGTCCTGCTGCTGGGACAGTGCCAAACTTTGCTGTCCTCTTGGGAATATGTGAATTACTAAAAGCTGACATACAATAAATACATAATTGCATTAGAAAAGCTTGATCAGGGTGCATCTGCATGGGGTTTATGAACCAGGCAGCCCATCCATTGGGATGATTAGCAATGCTCTTTACTGTTTCAAGGTGTAAGGAGGTGCGTGGGGACACATTGGCCACGACCTCAACCCAGCGTCGCCAGCATTGCCACAGCAGAAGGTTGGGCATCCCTGGGACAGTAGTTTTGGCTTTGGCAATGGGTGTAATTCTGCCTTTGCTGCTGCTTCAGTAATATCAGCTGCTTCTACCCTTGAGCTGCTCTGTGGCGAAACCTGATGAAGCTGCTTGCTCCCCTCCCTTCATTCCCACTGGGAAGAGCCTCTCCTGCTTGAGTGGGGAGAAATACCACAGGAGATAGTAGATGCCCCAGCGTGATTCTGTTTCTAACATGCAGAGGACTGTGAGAGTTTAACAATTATGATTCTTAGGGCTTTTTTTTTTATCCTTTCATCAATAAGGATTGAGAACAAGAAATCTTAAAAAATGCTCAGTCAAAAAGATTCCCTCCAGAGCCAGGTAATCTCTGCACCAACATGATGACCGATTACCAGTGCCTTCTATTAAACAGGCATTAATGATGATTATTTTCTCTGTAGCCAAACCATGAATCGCTGCACAGCAGCTCAAGGCTTCTGAAGGTCACCTTGATAATAACACAGTCCCCATAAAAATATGTTTGGGAAGTTCTTGAGCATTGGGTTGATAAGAAGCCACTGTGGACACTGGGAGCTTCTCCCAGTCATGAAGAGAGGTGATGAAGGGAGGTGGAGAGTGGCTAGAGCCAGCGTGTTGGGGCAGGGAAACTGTCAGCTTGCAGAAAGTAAACTCATGGTGTCGTGGTTCAAAGGCTTATTTTAAAACTTCGGTTATTGGCTTAATTAAAATATTATCAATTCTCCCTATAAGAAGCCTAAACGGCTCATGCAAGTCACACATCGTTAGTTGTAACACATTCCTTCAATGGGCATGTTGAAGAAATCACTTTTAGTAAGGACTTGCTGGCAGTGTCACAAGATTTGCAGTGCTTCTGTAAGATCCTTGGCCTTGGGGTTTTTTTGGTGGTGTTTTTTTTAAGAAGAGAGAAAAAAGAAAAGATTTAAAAGAAAATCCACAGTGTAAAATTCCACAACAACTTAAGGGTCCCATAATCTTCTCTGTCTGCTCCTCAGCCTGGAGATGAAGGCGCAGGCACTATATCATGCCACCAGATGTTCTGCATCTGGACATTGCTTTGCCAGACAGGTTGCATTCTTGCATGGCTGTTTCTTGTGCTTCGTGCTTTCAGCACCATGTTTATTGATCACAGTGGCTTGGGTTGGTTTCCAAAATAATTTTTCTCCAGAGAGTAGCTTGAGGGTTTTGGCCATTCCTTGAAACCCTTCAGAGCAGGCTGTTTTTCTGACGGTATTTTGCCTGCAGAGCATAGTAGGGCAGCCCTGGTTTCGGCACACGGGCTCTTTATCTGGTTTAGAAAATCCCTATATGATTGCAATGCTTGCTGCTTGTCTGCTGCTGCTAGGGAAGGGAAAGCAGTTTGTACCTAACTCCTTGGGGAGATTTTGGTGTCAGAGGTAAAATGGAGCCAGAGGCACACGGTGGCGACATGGTGGGGCTATGTGGCCAGTGTTGAGGGGAGCAGGTGAGAGTTCTGGGCTGCTGGAGGTGATTGTGCAGTCAAATGTATCGATGTTCAAGCTGTCTATGAATAGTGGGATGGAGGGAGATTAGTGGTTTTGGTTGTTTTCCTTGTCTGTCAAAGGGAATCAAGGCTGCTTGACAGCAACAGCAATCAAACTGCTTTCGGTTCTTCCAGGAGGTAAAATAAGAAAACTGACTAGAAATAAGGTTCCCAGAATATCTCAGTAAACATGAGATAAAAATCATCGCGAGCTCTTCTGCCTTCTTTGCCAGCCCTTGGCTCCCTCCCACCTTGCTGATGGCCATGTACCTCACTGGCATATGGCTGGGCACTCCCAGGGGTGGGCTTGTGCCAAGTTACCCCAGCTGAGGATTTTACTGTGCAACCTGAATGATGAGACATCTGCCTATTGGCTTTTATGAGCTTTTTATTAATTAGTGCTTTTAGAAAGGAACTGGAGTGCCTTGCATGCTAAGCGCAGAGGTAGGCATGTTTTTTTTTTCTCCTAATGGTTCTGTTGGTATTTCTTGCTGCTGCATTTACTCCTCCAGCCCAGCTCAGCCGTGGTCAGGGGCACAGGGTGTTTGTCAGTGTGTAACTCTGTCCCCTCCCCAGGTGAAGCCATGGGGAAGAGCAGCGTGGTCCCTTTGCCGTACGAGAGGTTCCTGAAAGAGCCGGGCTCGCTGGCAGTTACCGGCCTGCCCGAGGGGATCAGCTTTAAGAAACCCCTGGAATATGATGTGAAATCCCTGATGGCCATTCTAGAGCACAGCCACAGCATCCGCTTCAGGCTAAAAAGGTAATTTTGGGGACATCCAAGGAACAAGAGAGCAGCAAGCCCTGGGATGGTGTATCTTACAACACTGGCAGATGATGATTTTGTGTGGCACAGGCAGGAGGGTCCCTCCCGTGTCCCAGCTTCTCCTTGAGACCCACAAACCTGGGTCCAGCCGTGCCAAACCCAGCCTTGCACAGAGATTTGTTCATGCTGGGGGGCTTGAGTCCATTTCTGACTCATTTCTATTAAAAAAAAGTGTGTAAACCTGCACATTAACTGCATCTTTTTCTGTGTCTCTGCCAAAATTTCCACTGCGGTAAGCTAAGTGCTTTTCTGTCTCCAGAGGGATTTCCAGGGTAAATGCTGCAAGTGTCTTCTCAGGCTGAAATGTTTTTTTTAATGCCAGACAGGGAGGGAGGTGGGGGACTGCAGCAGAGCAAACTCCCCCTTTTGGCCACACTTACGCAAGGGGTTCAGTAGTTTTAGGTGCATTTCCCCTCAGCATGACCAAATACCTCCTCTAAAGGCTTGATGCTTCTGGAAAATCAGGCTAAGACAGCTAAAAGTAGGACACGCAGAATTTGAGCTGTCTGTGAGCTTGTGGCTCCCTGTGTCATGTGGAACATGTTGGTTTCTTCAGTCTGAAACTCATCCCTGGGCTGACTGAGCTCCCCCGTGAATGTGCCATGGGTGCTGGGGGCTGGCACAGGCAATGGAGCCAAGTGATTGTGGTCATAAGAGGTTTTACCCCTTGAATGCACTGGGCATGGAGCTGGGCAGCTTTGTCCTAGCTAATAAAAATGCTTTGAACCACTGTAAGACTAACCAGCTCCACTTACAGAAGACAAGAACCACTCAGGTGCCTGAAGGTGCTCAGGAGTTTGAGCGATGGATGTTACTTCTGGATCATGGAATAGAAGCATAGAATGGTTTGGGTTGGAAGGGACCTTAAAGACCATCTCATTCCAAGTCCCTGCTGTGGGCAGGGACACCTTCCACTAGACCAGGTTGCTCCAAGCCCCATCCAGCTCAGCCTTGAACACTTCCAGGGATGGGGCAGCCACAGCTTCCCTGGGAAACCTGTGCCAGGGCCTCACCACCCACACAGGGAAGAATTTCTTCCTAATATCCAGTTGAAATCAACCCTCTTTCAGTTTGATGCCATTCCCCATTGTCCTGTAACTCCCTGCCTTTGTCAAAAGTCCCTTTCCAGCTCTCCAGTACTTTTGGGTAATGGAAGGCCAGAGTAAGTTCTTCCCAGAGCCTTCTCTTCTCCAGGCTGAACAATCTCAACTCTCTCAGCCTTCCAAACAGGAGAGGTGCTCTAATCCTCTATTTGTCTTCATTGCCCTCCTCAACAAGGAGCCTGGCAGCTGGTGGTGCAGCATGTCCCACTCTCCCGGGCATGGCTCTTCTTCCCCCTCCACATCCTTACTTGTTGCAGCTTAGCAGTGCCATGGGCCCAAAGGAACCTGTTTTTCCCTCCTCTTCTCCCTTCCTTCCCCTCAGGCCAGCAGATGAGCCCAGCCGAGAGCCCAACCCCAACATCGAGTTAACTTGTTCCTCCCTCGCCTCCAAGGGCAGCCGAGACTCTGGTGCCAACGGCCCTGTGGCCAAATCCACCAGCCAGGACACCCCCTCCGCCTTGGCCGTCACCAACTTCCTATACGGCGTGTCGCTGCCCACCCCTGTCGCCATCGACCTCAAGCAGGAGGTGTCCTCGGGCCTGCCTGGGCCGACTGCAGTGGGCGAGGCGCTGCTGGCCCGGCCGGCGGGAGAGCTGAAGGTGCCTTCCTCACAGGAGTACAGCGACTGCTGTGGTAATAGCCTGGAGTTTGCTCTCGCATGAGGGCCTGGTGCACAGCCCACCCCTGGCCCTGGTAGGGGACAGCCTGGGGGTTTTGGTGTTCCCGGGATGAAAACCAGAGTAGAGCTTGGCCTGTGTGGCAGTGAGCAGAGCCCTTGCCATGCTGCGCTGCCCCAGCCCTTCCCTGGGTGCCTGCGAGGTGCTGACAGGGCACACCTCTATTTTTGCCCCAAAATGACAGGTGCTGCGCCAGCAGCAGGCCAGAAGGGCAGGCGGAGTGGGGATGGCAGGGGTCGGTCTGGCCAGCACCTCACTGGGTGTCACAGGCCAGGGTGCATGGAGGAGAGGCAGAAGGGTTGGGTCAGCATCACTGGCAGGGGACAGCACCCAGGGTCTTGTTGTGGTGCCTGGAGCACTGGTCAGGCTCTCATCAGCTCTTTCTCCTTGTCTCCCCTCTTGTCCAGGACAGAAATCATCAGTCTCCGGAGGTCCCCTCATCCAGAATGTGCACTCATCCAAGCGCATCCTCTTCTCCATTGTCCATGACAAGACAGGTCTGTGTCCTGCTCCAGCATTAAAGGCAGCTGGCAGCCTTAGGGAAGGGTTTCCCCTCACCATGTCCCTCCCCAGCAGTCTCCCAGCCCTCTCCATGCTCTGCAGGGACCTGCCAGTGCTGGAGGTGATGCCTCTTATATGGGAGCCAAGCCCTTCATCTCTGCTCTGGTCCATCCCTGGCATTGCACGATGCTTCTTGTGGTCCTCGAGCACTGCTGGCTGGCTGGGAATTCCCATCTCTGCTTCCTGCACAGGGAACCAAGGCATGGCTTTGGAAGAGGCTGTTTGCCCCAGCTGCAAACAGCACACGCCTGCTGAAAACCTGGCATTATTTCAAAATGACTGAAATCCACTAGTCCCAGTGGGATTCTGCAGCAGTGCCTGGGGCGATGAGCAGTGGGGAGGAGACTGCCTTTTCCCCACCTTCACCACACCCAAGGGAAATGCAGCCTAAAAATCCATGCCTGCCTGAAAGAGGAGGAAAAATATGGGTGGGAAACTTGTGAGAGAGGAGATGGAAGAGCTCCACTTGTGAAATGGCTGTACCTTTCAAGGGTTCATTCCAGGTGGAGTTGGCTTTGTCCAAGAGGGTCTTTCATTCCAGGGCAGAGAAATTTTATGGGGTCATTTCTTAGGAATCTGCTTTGCCCATGCCAAGGAGAGTGCTTGGGTCTGGGGTTGGAGAAGCCCAGACCTTATCTGCCAGCCTGGCAAAATTCGCTCAGGAAGAGGGAAATAATTTTTAAAGTCTTGTTCCTGCTTTGCAGCACTTTGCAGGAGAAAAGTGCATCTGCTGTGTACGAACCATATGGAAGTTTCTTATTTCTTGTATTTTGTTTTGATAGATAAGTGGGACAGTTTTATAAAAGAAACTGAAGACATCAACACCCTTAGGGAGTGCGTGCAAATTCTGTTTAACAGCAGATATGGTGAGTAGGAGTTAATATCCCATTATGCATCTGCAGTGCTTGTGGATTGTATATCATTATATAGCAATCATTTTTGTTCCCTAACACAGCAGCAGAAGCCATATGCTCCCTGCTCTTCCTAACACATTTAGCTCAGCAGCTCCCAGTTTCTGGGTGTCTCCTGGAGGTTATGTCAATATTTCTGTTTGGATCCCCACGCCATTGTCAAGGAATTTATAACCGGGCTGTAAAACAGCCCCGTCTAGGAATGTGGCATGCTGGATCATGGCACTCGGGCACCGGGAGTGGTGGCACGTGGCCCTTTTACATTAATGTGGCAGGTAAAAAAGAAGGTGGTCGTTGTTGCAGCTGCTTTTTTCTCCCTCTGCACGGCTTGTGGATGTTGTTGGTGCTCCCTTTGCCATGGGCTGTGCTTTTGGTGTAGCTCCCGGGCACTTGGGCAGGTGGAAGCTTGGGAGATCACTTGGGGCTGGTGGGCTCTTTGACTGTGCCATCCTTATCAGGCTGTGTGATTTGTGAGTTACAGATGGGCTGTAGATGTGTGCTGTGTCACCTGCGAGTTGCACATGGGCTTGAGACAAGCCCTTTAGCTTATGGTTTGTATATGTGGTGCTGGAGTGTGTCCAAAGGGTAACAGAGCTTAGGAAGAGTCTGGAGCACGAGTCTGATGAGGAGCAGCTGAGGGAGCTGTGAGGGCTCAGCCTGAAGAAAAGGAGGCTCAGGGGGAACCTTCTCCCTCCCTACAATTAGCTGAAGGAGGTTGTAGCCAGGTGGGGGGTCAGTTTCTTCTCCCAGGTGACAAGCGATAGAATTAGAGGAAATTGCTTCAAGCTGCTCCAGGGAAGGTTTAGTCTGGACATTGGGGAAAACTTCTTCACTGAAAGGATGGTCAGGCACTGCCACAGGCTGCCCAGGGGAGTGATGGAGTCACCATCCCTTGAAATGTTAAAAAAAGCATATGGATGTGGCACTTGGGAACATGGTTTGGTGAACATAGTGCTGCTGGGTTAACAGTTGGAATCAGTATTAGAGGGTTTTTCCAGCATTAACAATTTTATGATTCCACGTGCTATGCAGCTTATGAATCACAGAGCTCACAAACCTGCTGTGGTGGGTCACAAGGAGTTTGGGGATAATATTTGAGCCAGCTCACCCCGTTTGAGCATCACTGGGCATGTTTGGGAGTTTTGGAAGACACTGTTAGCTGTGTTTACTGCTGCTTTCTCTCCTTTTTGTCCCATTTCCCACGAGAGAGCTGCTCCTGGGGCTCACTTTCTGGGACAAGCGGAGAAAAGGGCAGAAGGCATTTGCTCTGCTTTGAGTTCAAGCCTTCACACCTTTGTTTTAGCGTCTGTAAAAGACAAAGCCCTTGTGTAAATGCAAACCACGTGTTCATCTTGCAGCTGAAGCCTTGGGGTTAGACCACATGGTCCCTGTCCCGTACCGGAAGATTGCCTGCGACCCTGAGGCCGTGGAGATCATCGGCATCCCAGACAAAATACCTTTCAAAAGACCTTGCACCTACGGTGTCCCCAAACTCAAACGGATACTGGAGGAGAGGCACAACATCCATTTTGTCATCAAAAGGTGGGTGGCGAGGAAAGCAAAGGGGAGCGAGTGGCTCAAGGGTGGCAGGGATTTGAGCTGTGCTCCCTTCCATGCTCACAGGGTTTGTTTTGGCACAAAAATCTCATTTCACCCTCTTTCATAAAAGACAGTTGAAAGCTCTTTCCGCCTGCAAACCTCTGGTTTTCATCTCTCTCTCTCTTTTTGCAAGGATGTGGCAGAGCTGGCTGTACCATGATCACCCCAAGCTCTGCCACCCTCTTTTAAGTGATCATGGGCACCAAATTTTGCTGATGCCACCCCAGACATTTCAGGTGGTTACAGCACCTTCAGTGACATTTGGTGGATGGGAGCAGTGCCCCTGGGTGGGGGGAGGAACATCCATATTCTCACAGGGACTCCTGTCCACCTTGTTTTTCGCTGATAACTTGTGCATGTCCTCTGTGTCTGGTGATGGGAATGTATCACCTACAGGCCAGGCTCTGTGTCCAGATGTCTGCCTTTCCACTGGGGTGGGAGGAGTGGGTGAATTCCCAGTTATCACTGTGCTGTGCAGTCTCTCTTCGCTTCTCTGTCAAGAAAATCTGCTCTATAATACATCGATTTATTCAGTCCCTGCCTATGCAGCACTTAGGTTCTTCCCTTCTTGGAGGTATGAAACTACAGCACAGAGAAATCCTGGGCAGGGCTCCCAAGGGGGCTAAAATCACCAACATCAGTGGAATTCAGGCATGCTAAAAGGAATTAGCTTTCCTGGTGCTGGCTGGTATAGCAGCCAGGTTGTCCTGCTTTGCTCAGGCTGCACCAGGCTGGGTCAGGCTGTGTGTGGGATGTGGCCCTGGACATACTTTGCTCCTACGAGCAAAACTGCAGGTAGCACCAAAACACAGTACTCAGGAGACAGGTGACATCAGGGTCAGTGGTCTGCACTGGAAAGTGAATGTCCAGCAACAGCTACTTTGGTCTCACTGTCTCTTTTGGTAAAGCCAGCCTCTTGCAGCCTCATTTAATAAGTTAATTAAATTAAGAGAATGACTTATAAGCAGATTTAGGGGTCCTTTAGCTAAAAAGCATATGCTCTAAGGTTGCTTGGCTGCACAACAGGCTAAAAGGCCTTTTTTTAACTGGAAAATTCATTCCCTTTTTTTAGAGAATGAATAAAATTACTATTTTGACTTGGTTTAATGCTGTTCATTAATTAAAGCTCCAATTCAGTCATTAGCAGCATCTATTTCTAATTCTTTTTTTTTTTCTTTGCTCCTAGGATGTTTGACGAAAGAATTTTTACAGGTACGTTCTCCAAATCCTTTGATTTATTGCCCACAAAATTGAAAGGTTATCCAGAGAAGCAGAGGGGAAATAATGTCACCTGTAAGCAGAAGACTTACAGGACTTACAGGACTTACAGGAGTTACAGAAGACATGCAGGACACATGCAGTTATGCCCAGTAAGGAGAAGCCTTGCCTGTGCCCTGCGTCAGGACACGCTGAGATTGCCTTTGCCTGGGATCAGTGCAAGCTCTGTACTCCCCTTAAAAATTGAGTGTTGAAGGTTAAGCAGGAATTCCTGGTGTGTGAGGCCGGGCTGGCTCCTGAACCAGGCTGAGCCACAGTACAGGCAGTACATGGCATGTATCTGTACTGCTCTGCTCCTCACTGGTAAATTATTTTCCTTTTTTTTCTTTTTTTTTTTTGGACTGGGAAGTGCTGGCATCATCCAGCTGCTAACTGTTCTTTAAAAAAAATAACAAAAGTTCATTTTTTCAGTGACAGTATGGTGGGGAGGGAGTTCTTTGACTTTCTTTGCTCTGTGTTTTTACTCCTTTTTTCTCTGAGCTGGGGAAGACAAAGTCTTTACCATGAGGGTGGTGATGCCCTGGCACAGGGTGCCCAGAGAAGCTGCGGCTGCCCCATCCCTGGCAGTGTCCAAGGCCAGGTTGGAAGGGGCTTGGAGCAGCCTGGGATAGTGGAAGGTGTCCCTGCCCATGGCAGGGGATGGACCAAGATGGTCTTTAAGGTCTCTTTCAACCCAGACCATTCTGTGATTCCATGATAAGTGCTCCTTGGCAGATATGAGGAGACAGATACCCATGCTGTCAGACTCAACCTGCACTCCAGCAGTGTCCTCGTCCCATCACCCTCACACACACACCTGGAGTATGGCATTGCATCCAAATTTATCACACCCAGGTCCTGGATTGCCTGGGCTTGGCTCACAAGTAAAGACATGGTTTTGGGGTGGTGTTTTGTTTTTTTTTCTCCCTGAGCTTCCAACCGCACGTGCTGGCAACTCTCCAGACGCCTTCTTCCCAGATATCTCTGCCAGCTAAATTATCACTCTGGCCCCACGACAGCCCCAGCCCTAAGAGTGCTTCCTGGGCATGCTGATGCTGGAGCCACTCAAAGGGGACCTCCAGCAGAATCTGGAGGGGGTCCCACCTACATGGGGGATTTCTTTGTCTAAAGCCCTTAATGGCTTTTTTTTTTCCTCAAGAAAAGGATTTCTTTAAGCTCTAACCCACACCCAAGGGATGGAGTGCTGAACTGCATTTTGGGATGCTTGGATTCTCCTTGCATAACGGCTGCACGGTATCTGGGGGAGGCATCATGTACATCTGCACATCAGCTCTGGATCTGCTGGTGGCCACCACTGTGCTTTGAGCTTGGGGGTGACATGGCAGGGAGGTGCAAGTGGGTATTCAGAGATGAGGAAGAAAACCCAGCAGAAGCGAGGTGGGTGGCAGGTCCCACTCTCCTGACAGGTCCCTGCAGGGCTACCAGAAGCAAAAGCCATTAAACCTGGCTTTCTGTGGTTTGCGTCAGCACATCAGCTTGTGCAAAAAAAACCAGCCTCTGCTGAGTCAGGAGGTGCCATTTCTGCAAAGACATTCTTTTCTGAGTGGAGCTGTATTTTAAGTTGCCATTTGCGAAGTATCCCAAAGCTTCCCCATACAGTTTTGCTCACCCTTTAATTAAAATACCCACCACTGCTTGGAAACCTATTTTTGTTACTCCCCTGGGTAGCAGCTTCAGGCAGGCTCTGCTGGTGCAAGAACAAGATTTGGTTCATAGAAAGCACAAATTAAAAGGAGCCTTTTGGACTGTCAGTAGATAAATAGTGTCTTTAAGGTTCTATATTTCTGCTGATCCTATTGCCAGAGCCCTGCCCTTTCTTGCAGGCTGGAACCAGAAGGAAAGTGGCATCATGTTCCCAGAGATGGAATATGTTTTAGAAGGGTGGGGATATTGTGACAGTGGTTTGAGACCAGCAAAGGGCCTTTGGCAACAGCTGTTTACCAGACACCTTGTGGTTTCTGCAGTCTCACAATATAGTCTCACTCCCTCCTTTCCCCAGCCCTCATTCTTCAGCTCTTTGCTCACCTTCCCTGCCTGATTTTAGTTCCTACTCTGCCTTCAGATTACTCTTTCCATCTCCAGGGTCATTGCTGAGGCTTCATTTCAGCTCTTTTCAGGCTGCTGAGGAACAGGGAAGGGAGAGACAAAGTTTTTCATGGTGACAGGATGCTTCTGTCCCTCTCTGTGTCACTGTGACAGAGATTTCTTCTGCTGCTTGGTGGGCTTGGAGTTGTGAGGCAGGGCTGCCTGTGTCTCTGCTACTCAGTGTTTTGTCCAGCTTGCATCCAGTGCAGCACATCCCCTCCCTTGGGACGGGGCTCTCCCCACTTCAGGGCTTGCAGCTACAGCAGTGATCCATGGCCCTCGATTTTCTGGCCTTAGTCTCTACCTTTTGGAACCCTGTCCTATCAGCCAGCCCTTTCTGGAGATGCTCTACCCTGGCAGGGCTTCCCAGCACACGCAGAGCTATGGAGAGGTTTAAGCAAATGTCTTGTTTATATTTTAACACGGGAACCCAGTGGAATCGGCATCTCTTTGCCAGCAGGTGACACTTGAAAACCTACTGCCCCACCCTGACCTCAGCTCTGGGCCTAGGAGGGGAACAAGCTGCAACACTGGCATCTCCAGTTGCTAATCCTGGTTCTGCTTTTCTCCCCAAACCCACCATGCACACCTGGCAACAGGAAGCAAATTTACCAAAGATCCAACCAAGCTGGAGCCCTCCAGCCCTCCCCGGGAGATCTCCCCCGAGCCACACCGTGGGGCCATGCTGGACCTGGTGGGGACTTCTCAGGCCAACAGCAGGTAAGTGGGACTTCCTGTTGCCTGCAAAGTAACATCCCTCAGAGAGTTATTTTGGGGCTGTTAATGTGCACAGCAGGTTACTGCTGTGTTCATGAGCAATGTCCAGTGGGTGCAGGAGGGAGCCATGAGTGCGGTTCAGCAAGCTGCAGCACCAGGGAGATGTTGTGAGTCCGTAGTGGGAAGGTGAGTGGCTAAACTGGTGCTGCTTTCCTGCCTCCCTAACACC
Source organism: Dryoscopus gambensis (assembly GCA_013389985.1). Taxonomy (NCBI): domain Eukaryota; kingdom Metazoa; phylum Chordata; class Aves; order Passeriformes; family Malaconotidae; genus Dryoscopus; species Dryoscopus gambensis. The sequence continues at coordinate 214,093 of WEIT01011381.1, forward strand.
CCACTGCAGTGGAACAGCTGGTCAGCATAGGAGGAGGCCAAGCAGCCCTGTCCTTTTGCAAGCCAAAAGTTTGGAATCATTAATTTCGAGCAAAACTGATAAAATGAGGGCCGTGCCTGGGATTATCTGCTGAAACTGCCTCCGGTGTTAAAGCATGGCCTAAAGGATTCACCCTCAGCCCACACCACAGCAGCATCCTGCTAATTAAGTGTTGCTGGTTTATAAAGCTCACTGGGAGCCTAACAGTGCATTTAATAAAGGTGGGGTTATAGAGCCCAGCAGGGCAGGAGGCTTTTCATGAGAGCACCTGTTTCTGTTACAACCATGCCACGAGCTAGACAGGTCCAAAACATGCTGGCAGCACCTGTGGAGTATACAGCACACAGCATACAGCTTTCCAACCCCACCTGGGAGATCCAGGTGTTTTTCTCTTTATAACTCCAGTTTCCTTTATTCTTAATTCAGTGGAAGCAAGGTATAATTTAGCCTTTAAAATCACTTTAAGGAAAAGAGGCAGGGCAGCAGTTTATAGCTTATGAACTTCTATAAGAAAAGGAACCTTCTCCCAGCCTTGCTTCACACAATGCGGTGAAAAATGCTCCTCGGCGTCTCTGGCACAAAGCCTCACTGCCCAGCACTGGCAGCTGCACCCTCTGGGGCTTCAGACAGTGCTGTGTGGTTGCTGACCTGTGCAGGTCAGGATGGGGAAATAAGGTAACTTGTCTTTGTCCCATCCGTGACATCTCTTGGGCTCCTTTCCTTTCTTGGCTCTTTGATGACATGAACCCGTGACAGGTTGGAGTCTCTCCTGGTTCTCCCCAGTGCTGTTTCAGGTTTGTCCCGTTGGATGTGGCTGCTGCATGCCCCTAAAACATGTCTGGGACAGCAGAACCTGCAGCGTTAGGGCAGGCAGTGAGTGAGCCTGGCAATATGGCCAGTACTGAAATAGCAGAGCTTTGCAGGGCAGACATCTCTTGAGCTGCCTGCTCTGCAGGGCTGGCATTTGTCTTCAGCTCTCTGGGTATCTTCAGCTTCAAAGGAGGGTTTGTGTGAGGTTGTTTTTTTCCTCTTTCTGCAAATGAGGAACCTCTGTGCCTTGGTAGGAGTGTTTCCATGGGAATGATCCCCCCAGGTCAGAGTCCTGCTCCAGGGAAAGTGCAGTGCCCAGTACTCCAGGAGAAGGGCCAGACACTGCAAGGAGTAACAATCCCCAGGGAAGCCCTTCCCCCAAGTTTCCTTGGTGAAAGGTTTACTTTGACCTTAATCAGGAGAGTCTCAAACCCTCCCCAAGGCTCCCAGGTAGTATATACAGTACCTCCCAGACCAATGATCCCTTTTGCCTTTCCACATTTAGGAAGAACATTTCAAGAGCACTTCTGCCTTGTTTTGTGGTTTGTTCTGCTGATACTCCGGAGTGGATTTAGGCAAGTGAGAAGTGCTTTTGAACATCCCTCCTGAGCCAACAGGCGCTGGCTCAGAAGGATTTTCCTTCCCCCTGAAGGACCAACACTGTGAAGGAGTGCATTTTCCAGAGTGGTTCCTTGGGTTCCTTGCTGCCAAAGAGCTGTGGTTCTTGTTCAAGAGAGAGACAAGAAAGCACATGCATCCTGAGAATGCAAAATAATCTCATTTGGATGCAGAACAACTTGTGTAAATTCCTGAGCATGTTAAGTTAACTGTAGATGGGAATTTGGGATAGTGCCCAGTTTTCAGTGAAGAAAAGCTTTGAACAGAATAAATATTTACCAAATCAATTGATTTTTCCTTTCTCCCTATTTTTTTTAACTCCATGAGTAACCACATTGTAGTAATACCTTATGCACTGCTCTCTGTCACAAAGGGATGGAGCCAACCAAGTTTCAGGCTTAAAAACAACTTCTCTCATTTTCAGGAGCTCTCTGCTGCAGTTCCATCCATGGGTGTCTAGAGGCAGGGCTGCCATCAGCAAGGGTGCAGGACCAGGGCAGGTTTGAGAGCAGGGCTTGTTTGCAGAGAAACTCGCCGACCTTGCAGCCATGGATGCTGTGCCACTGCTGGGACCATGGGTGTAGTGACCCGGGGGGGCCCCTCTGTAGCTCTTGCAGGCCTCTGTGATACCAGGCAGCATTTCTCCCTCCTGCCAGAATCAGTCCACACACCACTGGGTTTTAAGCTCTCTCTTTTCTTACACCGGGTTTTAAGCTCTCTCTTTTCTTACACCATGACCACCTTTCTTGTCTGCCTTTCCCTTTCAGGTCTGAGAAGTGTAGTGTTTCTGAAGGCTGTGAACCAGGTGAGGAATAATTCATTTTCTCTTGCAAGACAGTGTTATTGGGGGCACACTAGAGAAACACGCCTGCAAAGTAACTTGGATGTGTGACATCAGTTGCCTGGTTGCACCACAGTGCAATTCTCTGAGGACTTTATCCCCATTTGATTGATTCAGAGATGAAGGCTCTTACCCTCCAGCTGGGGCCTGAAAATGCATAAATTGAAATAATGAGACTTAAGCATGTGCTTAAATGCAAAGCTAAGGGAAGTCTTCACTCTCTGGGGTCCTTTGATAAGCCACCACTGAGAAGTCAGCAGTGTCAGTGTTCTGAGCACCATGAATGAAATGGAAGTGCTTTTCCATGGAAGTGCAGATTTAGGGACTTGAACCTGTTGAAACACCACACCAAGCCTTGCTGCCTTGCCTTTCCAAGCTGCAAGCTGGGACTCAGTGCCTTGCAGTGGATCTGTCCCATCCTAAGTGAGGAAATTCATTTTGAGAGAAGAGGAAGCTGGGCTGAGTACTGTGGGCAGCCTCCTCCTGGGGCAGCTGGCCAGCACAGGCTTTCATCTGCTGGGGTTGAAACCACACTGAATTTCGCCAGGGTTCAACTGGTCACATCTTGGTGTGATGCAGCTGCAGTCAGCCCTCTCAGAATAGGGACAAGTTCCAGGCATGGGCTTGGGAGCATTAAAATTGCTAGGGGATGCCCACTGGAGACTCCTCCTCCGGTGTCTTGGCTCAGTTCATTTTAAGTGAAGAAAGCCAGGAAACAAGCATATAACAAGGTCCAGCTGCCAGTTTGAGGGCACCAACAGCTCCTGCCAGCCAAGCTGTTTGCAGAAGCCACGCCCACAGGTGTCCCTTTGAGTACCTCCATGCCATGGGCTTGGTGCTGCTGGGCCACTTGACTGAAGCCTTGTGGCACGCTCAGCTGGCACTGAAGTCGCAGCTGGTCACACCTCCCCTGCACTGGTGCTGTACTTGGCAGACACGGCATTGCTGGATCCTGTTGGCGACTGCCTTCCGTTGCCTCTCCCCATAGGTACCTCAGGAGAGCTAGGTGGGATCAGGCAGATCAAAATCGAACCAGACGAACTGAACATCATCCAGATCACCGTACCAGGTAGCTGCTGGGGTACTGTCTGTGTGCAGTGGCCGCTGCGCAGGCAGGGTTGCCGCATCACGTTTCAGCACTTGGCTTTGAGAAGAGGCATTTGCAGGGTATTTCCCAGCACTGAGGCTCCCTCACGTACATGCAATGGTCTTCTTTTGCTGACATAGGAACGTATTGAGGTTTCCTGGGAGCATTGGAAGGTGTTTTAGGGCTCTTTGTTGTTTTTCTCTCTCCTTCATTGCTTTCCTATCTTGCCTTTCCCCTGGAGAAAGCGAGCCTGGTTTGCTGCTTTGCTTCTTCATGTGGAGGATCCCAGGTACTGAGTGCAGGATGCTTTTGATGAGGTCCTTCATTTAGAAAACCAGCCTGGTTTTGAAGAGTTCATAAAAACAGGTCTAGTAGTAGGCAGGTCTAATATTAAGCACATGCTGAAAATGTGTTGGAATTGTTGACACTGATGGGGGAAATCCCCCATGTCCTTCCCAGAGGGGTCAGTGGCAATGGGTTGTGATGGAGATGACATGCTTGAGGGGCAGCTGGGAGAGTCCATTTTCCACTTGCCTGTCCTGGACAGCGCAGCAAATGGTAGGATGATCCTCAGGGTTTAAGGAATGGATTGTTAGCAGTTTGCATTTTCAGTGTGCTTTACAACCATTAATTAATAATCTCCACAGAATGAGGGCAGCAGCAGGACTTTAACATGCCTGAGGGTAAGTGATGCTGGGGATAGCAGTGACACCTGGCCCCACCACACCAGTGCAATCTCTGTTGCACCCAAATTGTAGCAGTCCCCTTAGTAAGGTGATAGTTGAGGAGTCACTCCAGGATTGGTGTAGAATGGACTTATCTATGGTTAACATAGGGGAAGGAGAAGGAACAAGGTGTAGTGGCAGACCAAACATTTTCATTTTTAACTTGGCAGCTGATGGAAGAGAAGAAAGTTGATACATGGTGAGCTGGAGGTCCATGGGAGGAGTGGGAAGAATTACCACTTGTCCAGTGCCAGGGACATCATACCTCAAGTCCAGAGTCCTCCTTTCCTTGCCTTATTTGAAGATTGAGTTCAATCAGAGGGAATACAGCTGAGGGCAAGATGAGGAGGATTAATAGAAAAGAGATGCTCGCCTACAGGGAGAAATTGATGAAATTGGGATTATCCTATGAGGCCAGAAGTGACCTGATTGAAGTATATGAACTAGTTGAAACTTCATTTAAAGCTGAATTTGGATGGGTCTTTGAGGGCATTGGACAGCCTTGCATTTGGAGAGACAGGTTTAATATAAGAGAAACCACAAGAGGCTTGATTTTGTTGAGGAAGGCAGCATTAGTGGAACGGTTTCCCCCCATGTAGTAGCTAAATCAAGCAGCATTAGCTTTTTAAGTCAAAATTTACTATCTAGATGGAGTTAAGCCAAGTAAATAATTTGAACTAGTTTTGCTCTTCACCTTCTGTGGGGGTTAGGAAGAGATTTTTGCTTCTTTCCCTCAGAGCGAGAGGTCAGGTGTGTGTCAGGGATGAGCTCTGGGTGGTTCTGGGAGGAAGAAGGCAGATGCATCCCCAGAGCATCTTCTGGTGGTATGTGGGGCTCCTGGGAGTGGGGGGCCCTTTGCTCAGTCCTTGCTGATGGCCAGGACCCTCTGAACACTGTTTTGGGGGCAGTGTCCCGCTGGCATCAGAACAAAAGGTGCCCATGGGTTTTTTTCTGCAGACCGATCACCTGGTCCAGTTGAAATGCACGACCCAGTGCCCACACACGTGGCTTCGGATGACTCGAGATACATCCTGGAAACAGTAGCAGGTACCAGAAGTGAAGCATCTGGAAGACTGCACAGTAGCACGGGTGTTCCTGCATGTGTCAAAAATGAGTAAATACCATTTATGAGCCAAAGTGGCGGAGTTTGAGACCCAGTTCCAGAGTCTTGGCCACAGTGAGGCCAGCTGGGAGCTCTGACAGAATAACTGGTGGGTTTTCTGGCACTGCTGCTCCTTCCCATACTCTCTTCAGCCCCAGCATGCTGCAAATCCAAGCCTCTTTGCCCAGTGCAGATTTACCTGCGGGATGCATGCTGGCCCAGTGGCTGCCCTTGCTCCTGCTGGCTCTCTCCTCTCCAGGGAGCCCATGCTGAAAGGTGGGCAGCCCTCCTCTATGGAAACACTGGGTTTATTCTGCTGTTGCAGCTCTTGGCATGCTGGTACCAGCCCAGCCTCTGCTGGGACACGTGCTCTGAGGGGAGGGAGCAGCTGAGTGGCTGCAGGGCACCTGGAGAGCTCCTGCTTATGTCTTGTCTGGTTTTGCTGGTGCCTGCTGCTGCTAACCCTCTTCTTCCTCAGCAGAGACAGAGAAGGGGTCCAGTGAGGAGTCTCGACATGAAGAAAAGCAGATGGAGGGATCAGGTGAGTGTATGGAGAACTCTGAGCATCGCCCATCATTGCAGGTTTTTGGAAGGAGATGTATTTTAGGTTGGATTTTGCGAGCTTCCTATGTGATCAGCAAAGCCTTTAGCTTTTAGCCTTTAGCCTCCAAAACCTCTGCCCACAGAAGGGCACCATTGTGTTCCTGGTCTCTGTCCTCTCCTCTCATGCTTGAATTTACTTTTCCACCTATTTATTTTTTTTTTGCTCCTGACTGCTAACACAGCTCTGGGGCAGATGCATCCGTGCCCTTCTTCAGGGGGTCAGCTTGGAGGCCACGATCAGAGGACTAGCACTGATTTGAGGGCATGGGGAGTGAATGGCTGTCTCTGCCAGAGGTCGGGCAGGGGCTGCTCACCTGTGCAGTGCCTGCTCTGGAAGCAGCTGGTTGCTAGAGCATTTCTCTGTATTATGTTTGTTTTTTTGTTTTTTTGGTTTTTTTTGCAGATGGTATAGGGGACGTTTTAAGTCATTTGAGGAAACAAGTTGAAATTTTGTTCAACTCGCGATACGGTAAGATGGTCATTAACACGTATTCATCATGCCAGGTGCTGGCTTTGTCACCTACCATTTCCAAACCAGCAGCTGAGCGAAGGTGCAATCTAATTTGTTCATCTGCTGTCTACTGGGCTCACAAATGGATTTGGAACCTTCTCCAGCCTTGTTATTGCAGCTCTTCCCCTTGGTTTCCTTGAAGTTGTTTCATTGGCTGCAGCCCAGGAACTGCTGCCGTGACCTTCAGCCTTCCTCCTGCAGAGGGAGGGTCCAAAGTGGTTCCCCCATCACTTGTCTGAAGTATCAGAGAGTGTTTTCCACCTGCAGTGATCCCTGCATGGCTCAGGAAGGCTGGTGGCATGTTGGTGGTGGGGGCTGGCACTCAGCATGCTCTGCTCATGTCTACTTAGGCAGGTTATTTAACTGAGAAGAAATACAAATGAGGACACACATGCATTTTGAGAGCTGGCAGAAAGTTTTTGCCACTTTGAGGACCAGGAGATGTGGCTCTGCCTGATAATCCTCAAAAGCCAGGGACATAGCTGAGCTGGTAGAGCCCTCTGTGACCAGGGAAAGGAGAAGAGCCAGGATGCTCTCAGGCAGGGCTGGGCACTGGGGATGCAGCTGGAAGAACCACTGGATCAATGCCTCTCATGGCCCCCCATGTTACTGTAGTAACAGGCTGGGGATCCACACTGATGAGGTGGGGTTTTAACCTGTTTTTTCATCTATCCAAACAGCACTGCTTGGCATTGGCTGTTTGGTTACTTTTGGCAATATTTAGCAGAGCAAGGGGAGTCTTCACCATGCTGGGCTGCAGAGGCGGATGGGGCACCCCCAGGCACATTCCCTGTCCCCTGACTTAGCAGAGGGATTTCCATGGGAGTCTGGGTGTGGGGTTTCATTGCATTGTGGAGATGCTTGCAGCCTTTATAGGAAGGCAGGCTGTGATAATGGAGCAAATGCAAAAGCCAGCTCCAGGTGGCTGCATGGCTCTGTCCCTTGCTCATGTCTGCCAGTGTCAGGGACACCCCCACCAGGCACAGAGCGACCACAAACTCCCCCAAAACCTCTTCAATCCCTCCAGTAACATACCATGTTGCTGTTGCTTAGACCTGACATGGAGGTCCAGCAAACTAACGAGATTGGGTCCCCATGCAGCGAAAGCCATAGGAATATCAGAGCCAGTCAAAGTCCCCTACTCCAAGTTCCTGATGTACCCTGAGGACCTATTTGTTGTGGGCTTGCCAGAAGGCATCCTGTTGCGCCGCCCCAACTGCTTCGGGATTGCAAAGCTGAAGAAGATCCTGCAAGCAAGCAACAACATCCAGTTTGTCATTAAAAGGTAAGGCAGGTGGGGTGGCTGTCCCTTGGGGAGGATGTTTCTGCTCAGAGCCCCTGCTGCTGTGCAGTGTCCTGGGGAGCACCCCTCACTTGGTCATCTTCAATCAATTTGCTTGGTTAGAAGCAGACGAGGGTAGTTCCCTTGCTGGAGCCGTCCGCGGGAGGCAGCGATGGTGTCGTCATCTGTCCCTTCATGTCTTTTGGGTTTTTAACCTGCTTTTGAAAAAGTTTGGCCACCTCTTCAGGATGGGTGAAGAGGCCTTTAAACTTCAGGGTGCCCTGATGTGGAGCAAGGAGAGGGGCTGGGAGCCCTGGAGGGTTTTCCTGCAGAAAGCGGCTCCAGCTGAGGTCCAGATGTGTGCACGTGCACATGGGATGCTGCAGACGTGAGGGAAGATGCCGACCCTGTGCTGGGGAGGGAGGGTGTCATGAGAACTGGGGGAGGGCTGTGAAAAGCCACAACCAATGTAATGCGATAGCATTGCCCTGAAAGAGGGAACAGATGCAGCAGAGATGAATTTTAAGATGTCTTATGTATTTTGGGGGCAGTTTCTCACCCAAATGCTGACACAACCAATGCTGCAGGTGACTGAAACAGAACATAAATATTGGAGCATGGACACTTTGTGGTGTCAGAACAGCAGCTCTCAGGTCAGCCCAACCATATTTTGGGGTTTCCTCCTGTCCTGATCTCAGAACTATTCCTTTGTGACACAGCTTCAGTGCAGCTTGTTAACAAGCCCTACTATCACCTCGCTATGCAGCTTTAGCATTGGGTACCCAAATGGCAATTTTTGGGGTCAATTTTGTGTTGAAAGGAGCCATGCATGGCTTCTCCCATCTCTAAGAAATGTTCAGGATCATATCCACTAGAAGTCTGTAGCTGCTGACTTAAGCTGCTCCATCATCACCTGCTTAATCTCATCCCAAGGAGTGACACATCAGCTCAATAAAGAGGCTGTCAGCATGAAAACTATGTCTCCTGCTGTGTTGCAGGAGCTTTTAGATGGCATTAGCCAGACAGGGTGATTGGTTTGTGGCTGTAGGAGTGGTGTCCTGAGGATGCTGGAGCAGCAGGGTGTCCCTGGCAGGGAGGTCACTCACATGCCCTCTGCTTCTCCCTGTTTTCCAGACCGGAGCTGCTGGCAGAGGGAGTGAAGGAGTTGGTGTCAGACAGCCCGGCAGCCAAAGGTAGGCTGAAAGACACCTGGCAGCTGGGCTGTTAAGGTCTAGGTAGGAGAGAAGTGAGAGTGGTTTCCTACAGCCTTCCCTCCCCACCTTGTTTTTTGGCTGGAAACCCCCTCCCATGCATCCCACTTGGCAGCACTGTGAATCCTAATTCCTCTTATGTCCCCAGTCTCGGCCGCCGACGAGAGGGACTCGAGCGAGGTGCTGCTGGAGGACGCTGTGAAGAGACAGGGCTTTCAAGGTGTGGGGCTGCAGGAATATGTGGGGGCTGAGGCAGAGCCCTCGGCCCGCTGCAGAGGCTGCATGGGACAGACATGGGAAGGGAGTGCTGCAGGTGTTGGGGCTCAGTGGGACGGCAGAGGAGCAAGACAAGGCTGGGAGGAAGGAGAGAGGAGGTGGGATGAGAGGATGGAAAGCAGAGGCAACTGGAAGACAAGATGCACAGCCGGGACAGGCAGTCCTGCAGGTCCAAGAAGAGGCTCGGAGTGCTCTGCATGGTGCCCCAATTAACCAACTTGGCTTATCTCCCTGTCTGACCTTGTGAGATGCATAATTAAGTTTCCAAGCCTAGGGGTTTGCCTTTTCTGGTGCTTTTTCCACTGGTGTGATGTTTGTATAAATGCCACTCAAGTTTAGCTGGCAGCAGCATGGTGGCTCCCTTGGGCGACAGAGTGATGGCAAGTGCTACCCTGCTCAAGCATCTCTTCTTGGGCCCTGGGGGCCTGTGAGGGTTTGCACAAGGATGGGGGAGCTTTTTCAAAGCCTTTGGCTTCTCCGAGAGGCTTTGGAGTGTGTTATATTTTAATGCCGGTAATTATCACAACTGAATCCTCGATTTCACGTGGCTTTTATTCTTAGGAAACAGGCGAGGGAAAAATAACCCAACATATTTCTGTTTAGATTATTTTTAAGGACTTTGAATGACCCACTCCACAGATTAGATAATTGCTAAGATAAGGGCTTTCCTATAATTAGAAAATGGCATTACTTAAAAGTCACAGAGTGCCTTTTAATTTACCAGCAGAAATCTATAATTGTTTCTTTATTTTACAGAAAATTATGACGCCAGGCTCTCCAGAATAGACATTGCTAATACACTGCGGGAACAAGTCCAGGACCTGTTCAATAAGAAATATGGTGAGAAACCAGGCTTGTTTTATTCTCCCCCTTATCCCCCCCCTAATTTTTTGCTCTTTATCTCTCCCCTCTGCTCCTGATTCCTTCTTGCCATGTACTTTCTCTCATCTCCCCCTTGAGCTGCTGTACTTAGGAGGGCCAGGAGGGAATGGCAGATCTGGGATTTGGCCCTCTTTGCTGCGGGAGCTGTGGGATCACAGGGAGTGGTAAGAGGTTGGGAAGGGAATAGGAACAGGCCATAGCGAGTGCTGGGGGATAAGAAGATGCTGCTCCTCCTGTTCCTAAAGCAGGGAAATGCAATTATCCCCATATTGTGGTTTAGGAATATTATACCCCAACTTAGTGTTCACACTGGAGCACTGCAAACCATGCACTGCTTGTCCTTCCCCCTTTCCCTCCCCTTGTGGTGGGTTAGAGAGGAGACTTGGGGGCACAAAAATCACAGATTGAGATAAGAAGAGTTTACTGGAAACAGCAAAGGAATAAGAAAACAAACAGTAACAGCTACAATGTCAATAACAGAGGGAACCAGCGCTACCTGACCACTCCCTCTGTCACACTTACTTGACCGGAAGGGACCCCTTCCCTCATTCCTAGAAAATGATGTGAGGTGATACAGGGGTCCTAGCCTTGCCCTCTCCTGGCTACTGCAAAAATTAACCCTGTCCTGGCCGGAACCCCTTATTCTGTACCACTTAACATCACACTGAAATTCTACACCTTCCAACTGCATACATACCTGTGTGTGTGTGTGTACACAAGCACAGGTGTCATTTCTGTAGTCAATGCCATCCCTCCAAGATGTTTGTTGAGTTCATTTAGTCCACGATTGTGGGCTCTATCCATCTTAGGGGTCTTCCCGGGCAGCAGGGCTGCTGTGCCTTTGGCTGCTTGCTGCATCACGAGCTCATGACTGGTGTATCTGTAGCAGCCCGTTCTCACTGGCCATGGCAGTTGTGGCAAACAGTGGCAGTGTCACTCAGCAGCCAATATATACAGTTCAACATTACAGACTCTTCTCACCCAAAAATCAAATTCCCTGGAGGGACACATCGTGTTTCCCTGTCCCTCTGCATCACCCACCAAGTGCATGCACATCCTTGAGCAAAAACAATCCCATGGATAGGTTTGCCTTTGCTTGAGGCAGGACTAATCCAAACTGTCTTCCCTAACACATTTCTTATATGCACCATGGGGACTTTATCTTCTTCTACAGTACATGGAACTTTCAGTTGGGCAGGGCCAGCTCGATTGGTAGAGCCTCAGGTATTAACTAACCAGGTGGCCTTTGCTAAATGTAGATCCCAGTGTTTGAAGGTTCCCCCAACCATAGCTTTCAGTGTGGATTTTAATGGTGCATTGTTCCATTCCATTTTTACAGAGGCTGGTGCATGTACTCGGCACTGGTGAGGCCGCACCTCGAGTGCTGTGTCCAGTTCTGGGTCCCCCAGTATAGGAAGGATGTTGAGATGCTCAAATGCATCCAGAGGAGGGCAGCAAGGCTGGTGAGGGGCCTGGAACACAAGCTCTGTGAGGAGTGGCTGAGTGAATTGGTGTTGTTTAGCCTGGAGAGGAGGAGGCTCAGGGGAGACCTTATCACTCTCTACAGCTCCCTGACCAGGAGGGTATAGCCAGGTGGGGCTCAGTCTCTTCTCCCAGGCAACCAGAGACAGGACAAGAGGACACAGCCTTAAGCTGCACCAGGGGGAGTTTAGGCTGGACATTAGGAAAAAATTCTTCACTGAAAGAGTGATTGGGCACTGGAATTGTCTGCCCAGGGAGGTGGTGGAGTCACTGTCCCAGGAGGTGTTTAAAAAAAGACTGGACGTGGCACTCAGTGCCGTGGTTTAGTTGATGAGGAAGTGTTGGGTCATAGGTTGGACTTGATGATCTCAAAGGTCTTTTCCAACCTAATTCATTCTGTGGTTCTGTCATAGGGACTAAGATATACCCACTCACTCCTGTGCTTTCTGGCCCAGGTGTCAATGAGGCTCTTTTTGAAATGAGCCCCACTGTCCAGCTCGATTCTTTCAGTGTGCCCTGTTGCCATAGAACTTGCTTTTCAAGGCCCAGGATGGTGTTCCAGGCAGTGGCGTGAGGCACAGGGTACATCTCCAGGCTTCCAGTGGTGTCTTCTACCATTGTGAGCACGTAGCACCTGCCTTGACGGGTTTGAGGCAGCAGGATGCAATCAATCAGGTAGGTCCCCCTTACTTACATTTAGACCACTGCCCCCCACAGGGGCTTTACCCACTTGTCTTGCTTTTAGCTCAGTGCATGCTTCACAGTCATGGATAACCTGGGAGATGGTGTCCATGGCTTCACACCTCAGTCATGAAATCGTCTGTATGCTGCATCTCTTCCTTGATGACCTGAGGTGTCAGGTGTCACCGAGCTAGAAATAATTCACCCTTATGTTGCCAGGCCAGATCCACCAGAGGTACTTTGATCTTGGCAGCCCGACCCACCTGTCCGTTGTTGCGATGCTCTTCAGTAGCCCGACTCTCGTGTACGTGTGCGTCTAAAATGACAGGCTTTTACAGCTGACTTCTCTACCTGGGCTGTAATGTCTTGTCACACTTCAGCAGCCCAGATGGGCTTCCCTCCGTGCTGCCACTTGGTCATTTTCCATTGGTCCAGGCACCCCCGCAGAGCGTTTGCCACCATCCATGTGTCAGCGTAGAGGTAGAGCACTGGCCATTTCTCTTGCTCAGCGATATCTAGAGCCAGCTGGACAGCTTTCAGCTCTGCAGCCTGACTTGATCCAGCTTGTCCCTCGATAGCTTCTGCGACTCGCCACGTAGGACTCCATATGGCAGCTTTCCATTTTCAGTGTGTCCCTACAATATGACAAGAACCGTCAGTGAAGAAAGTGCATCACTTTTCATTTTTTGGTAGCTGGTTGTATGGTGGGGCCTCCTCAGCACGTCACCATCTATTCTCTCATGATGACCATAGTCAAAAATTTTCCCTGTCAGACCAGTTCCTGATGACTCCCGAGATCCCAGGGCGACTGGGATTCCCTGTGCAAGCTCGCTGTGTGATCAGTGCTATCCACTCAGTCCATGCAGCACCAGTGTGTGTTGCAGGGGCTTTCCCTTTGAACATCCAGCCCAGCACTGGTAGTTGGGCTGCCAAAAGAAGCTGTGCTCTGGTGCCAGTCACTTCTGAAGTAGCTCAAACCCCTTCATAAGCAGACAGTATCTCTTTTTTCAGTTGGGGTGTAGCTGGCCTCAGATACTCTGTGCTCCCAACTCCAGACCCCCAGGGGTTGTTCTTGAATCTCTCCAGGTCCCTTCTGCCAGAGGCTCCAGGAAGGAGCATTCTCCCTGGCTGCAGTGGAGAGCACACTCTTTGCATCCTGTCCTGTCCTGACTGGCCCAAGGGCTACTGCACGAACAATCAACTGTTTAATTTGTTCAAAAACTTCTTGTTCAGGACTCCACCTAAAATCGTTCTTCTTCCATGTCACATGATAGAGAAGGTTTACAGTCTGACTGTGATCTGGAATATGTATCCTCCAAAAGCCAGCAGCACCTAAGGAAAGCCTGTGTTTCCTTTTTGCTGTTTGCTGAGGACAGAGCTGCTGTTTTGTTGACCATATCCATTGGAATCTGACAATGTCCATCTTGCCATTTTACTCCTAAAAA
>WEIT01011382.1:0-45014 GCA_013389985.1 Dryoscopus gambensis
ATATAACCAAAGATTGTGACTTGTGTGCGTATAAAAAACATGTACAACACTCCTATGGGGAAATGTAAGGAACAAGTACTATTATGTGACAAAAAAAAATTGTATAGTTTAGCCAAAAACATATGGGAAAAGTTGCATTATTTCCTTAATGACCAACTTGAGGCTGGTTATGTGTTTTCCTGAAAATCTTTCATTGATATTTGATTCTAGGATGCTGATGCAAAATTTAGAATGAAAATGGCTCTTTTTGTGTCTGAAAGGTATTTATTACTGTAGTTCCTCGGTTCTGTTGCTACTGTGAATCACATATACCTCTTGTAAATTGTACATTTGTTGTACTTGCTTTCGGCTTTGCTCTGGGGCATGAGGCATGGAATGGGTTTGAAGTAGTGGACCATAACATTACCTAATAGCAGTATACATCCTCTGATCTTGAATAAAGGACAGTTAGCTGGTTCTGTCGTAGTTAAACATATTCCCCAAAGCAAAGGCGGTTTTTGCTGAGTTGATCAATATCATGCTTCAACTATTACAGCAAAAATGGTCAGACATAGTTAACAGTAATAAAAAATACTGTGACTCAAAAAATAAAAATCAAGACACAATATTATGTTTTTTCATAGCTGTTAGGGACAGCTATAATAGCAGTTTAAACAAAAGCTTATGAACGGCCTCCTATTTATAGAAGCCCAACACATTTCTGTGCTGAAAAATAAAAAAAAAAGCTTCAAAAATTTTGACAGAAGTCTGCCTTTCCTCTACATATAGTTATTTAAATTACTGAGTTCTGATATGGAGCATGGATTCCCTCCATCCTCCTATTCTTTGATTCACAGCTTTCTTCTGTCAGCATTTAGCTGAGACCATTTAGATATGTTTTACAGGGATTATCTTTACATTCCAGTGGATTTCAAGAAAAGAAAGAAAAAGGAAGTGTTGAGTGGATGGCTTTGAATTGAAAGATGTTTCTTTTTGGACAAAGACTAATCCCTGCATAGCTGTCTGTCCTATCTACATATCTATCTCATTTATACACAAACTGTCACCACCCACCCCTTTGTGTTTATATACATATGTGTGTGCGTGTGTGTGTGTGCATATACATGTATACACCTCAGTCTCAGCTCAGTTTAAATGCACTTGGATCCATGATGATTTAAAAGACCGTTTTTTGCACTAAAATAGAAATTGTTCTTCACTTCACTGGTGAAAGATTATCTATACACAGAACTTTTCCCCACAAACATCTGTAGACGGAGACTCTAGCCACCTTCAGCTCCTTGGATTTTACCTACAGGGCTCCATCTCATCATCTTTTCTACTCAGCTCTCCTTATCTCCTTAGCCTGACTTCACATCCTTCATATATGAGGCAGTATGTATTTACTTTTTCTGCCATGGAGCATCATCATTTTCCTATTCTTAGACTGGGTCTTCCCAAGAGTGCCCATGGTAGGTCCAACAGGGCTCAGCACATGAGATTCGGCACTTTGGAAATCTTTAGCAATGATCTCATTCTTAAAATTAAAAAAATATTTTCGTTAATTATGTGAACATAAGGCTTGATAAAAGTAATTTTCATTGCTCTGTGTGTGTGTGTGTCTCTCTCTCTTTGCGCATGAGCAAGAAGAGAGATTGGGGGAATGCATAAGTCAACCAGCCAGTGCACAAGTAAGTCATAGTGACTGTAAGCAGATACTGGAGAACGTATGACAAAACAGAAGCCTGGTAGAACTTCCTCCTTGAGTTGTAATTTGTATTATTATATGTTATAAACTGTGAAAACCTTTATTCTGTGAATGTCTCCAAACATTTTCTGAATCTACTTATGATCCAGGCCTCCATAATTTCCCATGGAGATCAGAAAGCTCAGTGATACCTTAGTAGCTACGTGAAAGTTACCTCTTGTTTGTTTTAAACTAGTGCCTAATAATTTCTTTGACTAAAATTTACTTCCTCTGGTATGAAAAATTATGAATAATTATTTCCCTTAAGCTTTTCATATGGTTCTTAATTAAGTTGATTTCTGTCCATCACCATTATTTAAGATTAAAAAGTACAGTAGATTTAAAAGAGTAACAGTGCTTCTTTTTACTCATTGCCCCTTTTTAGCTTTTACCAGCATCCATTTCCTCTTCACCATCACATCATATTAGGCAGATACTTTCAATGAACCATTCGAGATCTCTGTCTTGAATCCAGAGTCCTCTCTTCTTTCTATCCTCACCAATTACTTTTTTTGAAGGTAATTGGTTAGGTATCCTTAGCTTCACCATTAATTCCCCTTTGTGCTTGCTTCCTGCAGTACCTACAAACACTCTTACTGGTATTAACAATCTCTGTTTCCTCAAAGCTCTCTAGCCTCTTCTGAATTCTTGTCCTTGTCAATCTGATGCCCTTAGTTGACCATAGCCTCCTACTGGCAACCTATTTTCATGAATTAATGCTGTCCTACTTCAATTCACGCTTCTTTATCATCTTACTCACTCACTGTCTTAGCACCCTGTGAATTTCTGTCTCTGCTTTCAAACTCATTCTAATCCTATCAACGGGCACTAAATCCTAAGTCTTTCCCTTACCTACCACAAGATCCTGGTAGTCTTGTATAGAAGAGGCTCTTACATAAAGAATATTATCTCCATGGATTCTATCCATAAAATTTCCCCTGAATCATCTGCTGTGTTTGGCCTTTTCCATTTTCACTTCAAAACACTTTATAGGCCTGTGCTTGGCCTAATCCACAGTCTCAATGTAAACTACTTACCACATGATCTCTGGACATTTCTGTGAAACTATGAGAAAACCCAGTGCTGTACTACAAGCACAGTACTATTAAAGATGTGTAATGCATGAGTTGTCTTGGTAATTTAACTTAAGTACTTGTTCATTATTTGCAAAAGTGCACATTTTTCTTAGGCTAATATCTTAAATGTTAATATTTACTTCTAGATTGCTTTTGTGGTGAATCTAACAGATACTTGTAGGCAGTCGTGTAGAACATGAAAGCAGTGCAAAATTCATATGTGTATCATGAGTTCATGTTTGTCAGTATGCTATGGGTAAAATAACAGTTTTCAGTGGAACTGTAGATACATAGGGGACTGTATTTGTGAGGTCTTTTAGTAATAAAAATATCGCAGTGTGCAGAATTTAGTATGCAGTTCATAAGTAAACACAAACTTATTTTTCCCCTTGAAATATAAAATAACATTAAAAAACTTAAATAGCTTCCTTGGGTAACTTGAAATTTAAATGGAAGTTTTATCAAAGGTTTGGCAGAACATATTTAAAAATATCTTCTCAGAGACCTCAGGAAATTACTTTTTCTTATGGCTCTGATTAAATATTTCATGGCAGTACATGCTTATTTATTTGTACTTGCTAAGTCAAGATAAGAAAAATATCAAACAAACGAGCTCCTCTTATTATAGTACATACTCTTATTTTGAATATGGTCCCTGTCAAAACCAGAAGACCTGACCCAGGCAGACTGCTGAGTCTGCAGGGTGAATGTTGTCTCATGCTGAAAATGAACATGCAGGGGCACTCCTCGCTGACAGCTTTGGGAGCTGGTTTGTTAATTTAACACTTGAAGAAATACATCGAAGACCACAGGCAATTTGTTGTACTGAAAGTGAGAGGAAGCATGTCTAACTTCAGAGCTTCATATTGGTAGAGAATCAACGGTAGATAACACAAGCTGTTGTCTTTCCTATTTCTAAAATTAAGGACCCCTTCCTTTTTCTCAAATAAATGTTGTAATATATCTTCAACATGTGCATTTGTGATTACTAGATTTCCTATAATTAAACATTGATGAGCAAATCTTGCCAAAGGCCTAGGTCCATTCTAACAGTCAGTGTGTGTTTTTCACAGCCAGCATCCCTTTTCCCACATATTTTCTCCTCAAGTTTTATTATTTTATAATTATTTATTTTGCAAGTCTGCTCCTTAACACTTTTAAATCTGGAGGTATTTTTTCCCATATGTTTGAGTCATAACATAACAAAAATATTTTTGTGTAAAAGAAAGCTAGAAATAAAATCTTCATTTATCTGGTGGAGAAAGGTCATGGTAGAATCTGTGCAAATTCCGTTAAAAAATGAGCTCAAAGAGTCGAGATATCTTCAGTTTTCTAAAATATATAATCTTATATGTTATTCCTGGTTATTAGTCATTTTGCTGTGATTTTGGATCCTAAATATATTGACCTCCATACAGTACAGCCATATGCTGAAAGACAAACCACCTCAGAGATCTTTAAAACATTGTCTGATGCTACTGACATGCAAATAATTGTACGCCTTTTTATAACTCTGTTATAAATAGAGTTGAATAGTTGGCTTTTGTATGTGTTGTTAATTGATTAAAGTGATTAAGAAGTTGTTAATCAGTTATGAATTGTTTAGGTTATCAGGAGTTCTGTTAATTAAATGTTCAAAACCCTGTTTATACCCCAGTTGTCTATTATAAAAACTCCAAGTTTCATACCCCTAGTTCTCTGTTAAAACAAACCATTTACAAATTTTACTTGTTATCCCCAGTTACCTCAATGTATGTACACCCTGTTTATGTTAAAATCATGTTTTTATCTTAATTTTATGTATGTTTAAAATCTTGTTTAAGTTTTTCCTATTCAAGTAATGGGCTGAGTTAAAGCCTCATATTAAGTACCACAGACTATTTTTAGAAGCACTCCTAACGGTCCTGCAGGTGTTGCCATAGCAACCCTGCATACCAATGAGGAAAGATTCCCGCCACAAAGACTGCATTACCTCATCGATTTGGAGCCCCTAACAACGAGCTACCCATTGGATAGAACTACATTACTTCATCGGATACCAACCAACCAGCGAACACCAAAGAGGCGGAGAGTGGGCAGAACCAAGGCGGAGCCGGGACTCCTGAAACTGCATAAAAGACAGAAACCTAAGAACTCTGCGCGCATTTTTGCCTCGTCCACCTGTGAGCTAGTCACTTGTGGAGCCCGGTGCTGCCNCTCCACATGAAATCAATCATAACTGCTTCTATGGGGACCAGCTCCAGCTACATGTTAGGGCAGGTGGGATTACCAATTACAGCTTCCCTCTGTAAGCTTCATAAATCCTCAATAAAATACTAAGAGAAAGCAATTAATCACCCCTGCCAATATTAACAGGAAGCAGTTTTTGTTGAAAAATCATAAATGTTTCACATTAACAAATTTGCATTTTTTTGGCACTTGCAGCTTCCTGGAAGTTTAAAGGCATTCTCTGCCTGCTTTAAATATATGAGCAAAGAATTTCTCTAAGTGTTTGAGATTTGGGAAAATGAAAAAAATAGTATACAATTTGGTGGAAGAAAGAAGAAATTTTGTCTTCAAAACTTATAAACAGTATCAATTTTCAGCAAATGAATTTGCTCTTCATCCCATGGAATTCACATGCAATTCTACATTATTATCCACAAATTATGATTTCTCTTCTAACTTCATTTTTTAGGCCCTTACTAAGTATTAATGAATTTTCATTTTTTTTTCATTTCACAGATGACAGTTAAGTTTTGCTAAACCTTTGTAGCTTGCAATTAAAGAAAACAAACATTATGAAATGGACTATTAACCTCAAATAATTATAACAATAAAACTATGCACAGTTCTATTAAACAATACAATTTTTAAAAAAATTATAATTTTCTTCTTGCACTTTATGCTTATGTCCATAGAAATAAAGCAATAGATCAGTGGACATAAAAAGGTGAGCAAGCCTTTAAAAAAATCAAAGCTAGGCAGGAAAAAAGGATAGTATTAAGTTGTTTTACTGAAGTTAATAAACCCCACATTCTGAGACAAATATCCTCAAGCCATTTGTTTAAACAAGCATTAAGTTTAGCAGTACTACACCATAACATGATACTCCAAATTAAACTTTTGCATCCCAAGTGACCTTTATAGCAGTTTTATAGTTCATAAATTCTTTACAATAGTGCTCTGTGGAGTAATTTTAATAAATCTTGATTGTGCTGTGAATGTTACAGCACATAGTTAAAATGGCATCTCCAGTCCTAACAAACACAAGTGCAGAATGATTCCCCTATTCCACATGGAGAATTTTGGTTCAGTATTCATGAAATATTGGAAAATATTCCAGTAATGAGGAGGAAAATACCAAAAGTAACTCAATCCTACTGGAGAAGAAAAACATCACTGATAAACATATTTATTAAAGTATATGGAAAACATACTGATTACACATATAACAATAGGAAAATCTTCTGTCGTTTACAGAGCTCCTAAAGTACTCCAGGATAGCTGGATAAAGACAGGATTATATTTCCATTTTCTCTTAAGACTTGATTTCCTGGCAAAGTATCAGATCCATAGAACTGTAAACTGTGAGGTTGGTTTCGCTTCCCCTAGTACACTGGGGAAAGTGCACCTTGATAAAGTGTCTGCTTAATCTCATTTATCTGTTTAACATGATTTTTTCTTTTTTCTTGGAAAGCCTCATTAAATACTGAATACTGAAAACACTCTGGTAATGTGTTAAATCACCCACTTTGATATTCATTTTTTTTTTCTGCTGTATATGCTCCACCCTTTAGTCCAGCTATTTATTTGCTTATTGGCTTCTTAACATCTTTTCATATATTGTGGTTACATTTGATAGAAAAATCATCAACTCTGAGCCATCATTTTGAGGTAGCCATGAAATCCTCCATCTTAACAACTGCCCTCTCTTTAAGAGTTCATTCATAAATATATTTTCTCATTCTTATACATAAATTTAGTTTCTTGCATTCATCTGAGAGCCTTTTCCAGTGTTCATAATTTTCACAAATTTTCTTTCTTGATCTCAGCTCAAATTTTTATCCTCACTGTATTTTTATCTTTTCTTCTGGTTCCCCAGATTCAAGAACATGAAAAAACTCTGTCCTTTCTCCCTCATATAGTCTGTTAAAGGTGTTTCTACTCAAATAAATTTAAGCATTTGAAAAGAAAAGCTTTCAAACTTTTCTTTCTCTGTAGATGTTACTATTGAAAATAAGCCAAGTTTGAAAAAACTCCACATTTCCATGAATGTTAAATTATGGATTTTGAAGTCAGAACTCTAAGCCTTTACTTATTTTAAGGACCTTATTAATAAAAAATGCACAAGTTAATGATGAATTAGTTAAAAGATAACTACTGCCAGGAATGTTCTGGTCCTTCCCTAAAATAAGCAAAATCTACAAGATCTGTAAACCTCTGTCTGTTGCTTTAGGGATGAATAGTGTGAGTTTGAGAAAGTTTCATTACTGATCAATTAATTTGCTCATATTGAGCAATATATATGGTGCTTTCGAATGAAATAATAATAATATATTGGATAGAGAGATACAATCAAACTCAAATCATAAATGTTAAGGTCTGGTATAAATTATTATTACAGAAAATCTATAAGAAAAAGATTTTTATAAATGGTCCTGTAAGAAAATGTATAATGCAATATTAATGAATCTGGGTTACAGACCCATTATTAGTACTAGAAATGTGGTTTTTTAGCAGTAGTTAAATGTTGATCCTCAAAGACAGTTTAATAATGAATGAAAGATTCAAAAACTAGTCTATTCTTCCTGAGGATAGAAATATGCAGATCAAGGTATCTGAGCAATTTAAAGAAGACAGAGGTTAATAGTCTCTATAATTGCTAGAACCTGTGATGAGTACTTAAAGCAAACAGTCAACTTGCAATATAGGGTACCTATAAATTACACCATGGGAGTTGTTCTTCTACATTGTTTTGATAATTTTGCCTATAATTAACAGAATGTGATTTTTTTTTTCCATCTATGTCAATATTTTACATTTACCCTGTAAACAGCTAAACACATCTGAAAGGACTGTGGACACAGACAGCAGAACATGTTTAGTAAAGGTGAGAAAATCAAACTATCCTTATTTTGTTTTCTAGATGCATTTATAGTTGGTTTTGAGTCTCTTAGAGGGAATTTTTGGTATTTGAACATTTTTGGTGTTGCCCTTCCAATTTTAGGTTATGTTGAGTAAAATTTTTAAGTGTATCATTCTTAGAATTTAGAATATTATACATGATGATAATGAATGTTAACGCACTGGTCTCAAGCATTTTATTTACACTTTCTGAAACAAAGATTGTTTTGGAATTGGAAGTTAGAGGAAACTTTTAAACTCTTTCAGTCTTCTTTGTGTTTATTATTTAGAGAACATTATTCAGGGAAAGCTTAGTTGATATTGGATTCTGAATTTGCAAAGAGCTATAGCAAAAGTTCTGGAAATCCCTTCAGTCCTGAAAGAGGGGAGACAGAAGTGGAAATGCAGGCATGGAGAAGCATTTTTGTATGGACAATAGGTATTAAACTTCTGTTTAATCAAGGCAAAGATTAGTCAACTTGAGATTAACTATTATACCACTACAGTGATCAAGCTGGTTGGCCAAAACCACCCCAGAGCCCAGACTCTGAGATGTTTAGCCTTTTGCAAATTAGCATGGTTATGAACCAGTTCTAAAATAATCTCTGAATTAGGAACACAGAAAAATAAGTATTTGGAAATGTGAATGTTGCAGCATTTTTCTTTGTGAATACCTTTCACACAGAAAAGCAAAACTCATGTTGTTCTGAGTATGGTTTTCTGTAAAATCCTGCTGACTGAATACCCCCCACAAATTGGATAACATCCGGTTAAGTCATCCTCTTCTCATTTATAACTATCACTCGTAGAACATACATTCCAAAACACACGCAAAGATTTATTGCAAAACTAGATCACCTAGAATAATATGTATTAGGCTTAAATATAAGCGATTCCCAGCTTGAGTGACAGTCTGTTTTTACTGCCCAATAATGTGGAACTTGAAATGTGCAGAGTGGCAGATTGTACCTGGCTAATAATAAATAATTGTTCTACTTTATATGGAAAACTGTTTTGGAACAGGTTGTTATGAACTTATCTTCTTGGTAACAGAAATTGGTTTAATCTCCCATCAGCAGAGAAATAGCTCAAGGAAGAGTCATCTGAGTGTTCAAATAGAATTGTGCCGAAACAATATGAACACAGCTTTCTTAAAAATAATGACAATGTCATTAGTAGAAGAAAAAAAGTCCAGTTCCAGTCCAATTTTCTGCTTCTTGCTTCTATCTTATAAATAGGATGGAGCATCATGTTCTTCCTTAAGAGACTACCTATTGTTTGCTTTTAAAATTATTTCGGCACATATTTTAAAATAAAAAATGAGAAAGAAACTAATGAATTTTAAACAAATGTTTTCTGACTTTTGCATGTCAACGGAATTTGGTTAGTAGAAGTTTCTCCCATGTGAAAAATACTGCACATTGGAAAACTAGGCCCTAACTCCTACTTTGCTAAATTAAACAAGGAGATGCACATCCATGAGCAGCAACAGAAAAGTCAATTACCTATGAATAATTTCATTCGTGTATAGATGTTCCGCTAGAGACTGAGGTTACATAAGTCTAGGAAATCTGTCCAGGTTTGACACACACTCCAAAACACATGCTATATCCTTCACTTCATCATAAAATTTGCAAAAGTCCACTGGAGCTAAACATAAATATTGTATTGCTGTGTTTTAACTGAGTACTCCATATTTATTGTGACAAGGGGATAATGCAACTTTCTCTGCATGAAAACTGCTCCTGACTACATTTCTTGTTTCCTTTTTCTTCTACCCTGACAGATTTCCAAAACTAAGTTCCTCCAAGAACAATCTTCATTCAGAGCTCGGTTTCTGGGAGCTCAGAGTAGAGTTGTGCTTACTTCTCTTGCAATTTTTGAGCACTAAAATTTAGATGTGCTGAAAAGGCTTGCATCATGTTAAACGTGATAGTGAAGTATAAAAAAGATTGCAGAGAGGAAAGGGATAAACTGCTTTCCATATCTGAAATGCATGTGACAAAAAATAAATTAAAGTAAGGTAGATTAAGGCTGACATACCTCAGAAGACTTTCTATCTTTAAGGACCATATTGCTTTGGGAAAATGTGGAAACACCATGATAGTATCTGTCAGGCATGAACGAGGTACACTTGATTTTGGCTTGAGGAAAGAAATGGAGTAGATAATTTCCTAATGTTCCTGCCAGCTGCGTTTTCTATTATTCTCAGTGACTAGACATTAGAGAGAAATCATGTGTGATTTATCTATGTGCCAATGGATACACTACTTTCTTTCCACTTCAGTGATTAATTGTTCTAATGCAAGGCTCCCAAAACTTTATACTACAGATGGTGGGACTTTTGCACAACCAAGAAGTTGTTAAGATCTGACATCCAATTCCACTTTAAAACATGTTTCAACCAAATACTTCTAATAAAACCTTTTCAAGTTTCTCACACAAATTAATTAGGAAATAGAATTTGATTATTTTGTGGATAGGTGCACTAAATCCTTCATTTACATGTCAAATCCCATTTTATGTTTCCCTTCAGATTTGCAAAAAAAAAGGTTAATTATTTATAAATGCTACTGTTACTGTAGACAACAGCACCTTAAGAGACTGATGCTAACAGATGTACAAGTATAGTAAAATATTATACTTCATTTGTGAGTGATTAGACAAGCTTGTTGACTCAAGATGGGATAAGGATAACAACTGCTATTTTCCAAAATAAGATTGTATAAAAATGTCACTCCTTTTGTAATGTTTTAGAATTTTTTAAAGGTTTTAAATATTTTTTTTCTATTAAAACAAAACTAATTTTTTAATTTATTCATTTGTAGGACTTGCACAACATCTTAGTTTCTATGAAAGTAGCATACATTTACCTGGATAATTAATTTGCAAAAGGGAGGATCTGGTCCAACAAGCAAATTAAACAAAGAGGTAAACCTAAGTAATTCTGGAAGGGATGGAAGGAGGGAAATGAGTGATAATTCAAATTTGCAAGGCAAATTCATGACAAATGACAACTGAATGTTACAGTAACCTTGAAGAAAATTACTCATACAAACATATATTATAAGCATATTTTTCTTGCAATGTTTCCCTGTCAAACAGGGAACTGTTCCACTTTTCTGAAAATCGTTTCTGTGGACAATACAAGCTAAGCCTATACACAGGTTCTGTCAGATCCCCTCCGTGGTGTTGGGGTATGAAAACAAATTTTTTTGTTCCAATTCTGATCACCAACAGAGGTGTGCATGCAGAAACTTCGGAGGTAAGCCCTTTGGGATGGTAGCACCAGGAAGACAACTGGCACACCTAGACCCTGATTTGTTTTCGAGTATGACAGAAGGTTTTCACTTAGTGGATGACAGGTATGTTTTTCCAACTGTTGCTGTGTTAAACTAATGAATTCACTGTCTCCTGAAGTACAGATTTATGGCTATACGACTGGTACTAGATGTGTCAAACAGAACTGTCCTTGGCTCTAAAAACAGCACTGCAGTAGCAAAAAGCTGGAGAAAGTGGACCTGCCTATAAGAGGAACGGCCACAGATAATTGTTTCTTTTATCCTGTGTTTTTCTGAAGAGAAGCATAGTGCCTCCCTTTGAGAGACAAAAGATCAGAGTTCGACTTGTGCCAGATGCAGCCTGAGCTATTTAGAGGTAGATTAGAATTAGTTGGGGAGCAGGACTTTATCCACCGTATTTGAGCTGGTTTCACATTGCTGGACTGGGGAAAAAAACCAGTACTGAGCAATTATTAATTAGCTGGTAATCCTCACACAGCAGAGACTGTCTTGTTGCTGTCTAACATGCGAAAGTGTAAATATGGAGTTTCAGAAGACTGCTTCATTGTAAAGATGCATTTCTACAAACTGGCATGCAGTCAGTTATTCTTCACTGCATGTATTCCAGACTCAAATTTTTCCTTGCATAAACTATTGTCTATGCATAAACTTGCCCCAGTTTTTGCATGCTGTATTATAATTTTTTATAGGTAGTAAATTTTAATCCTATATAAAAATATCGCCTTAAATTATTATTCTCATTTTTATCCATTTGCAGAGAAGGATGAGAAAAATAAATCAATGTCTGATAATATGCTATAAATCTTGGTGGATTTCTGGTGGGTTTAAGAGTGTCCTTGTAAAATAATGTTCTGATTGAACAGAGAAATATCAGCCTGGGTAAATTATCTGAACAAAAGTGGCCGATAGATGTTAAGATAGTTATTCTTGAGGTCACCTTGAAAGCTGTGCCACAGGCCACAGTCTCAGTCTCACATTAAAACCCAAGAAACTAGAGATTTAAACATGCCTTTCTTCTGGTTTGTTGGAGTTTTTTTTGTTTTTGTTTTTGCTTTTTAAGGAAAACACTGAGGGGTGGATTTTGACTTCAACATGTACTATAGGATATTGATAAATTATACTTTCCTATTGTAACCTTACACCTGTCAGTCAGACAGAATTGCTGCTCAAGGCCCTAAGGTAAAAACAGCTGGGTTCTGTGAAGGACTTGAAATACGCAAATAAAAAGTATCAGATCAAAATATGAGTAGGTGTGAAATGGGGGGGATAGTGACAGAATACTGTTGGTGTTAGATGAACACAGACAACTTATCATGAAGGTCAAAAATGCAAGCTTTTGCTGCCCAGCTGTGGGATAAGGAATCAGGTCTCTACTCCTTTCCTCTGTACCACCTGTCCTGCTGTGGGTTTATCTAAATATGATTCAAGCCAACCTCTCTTTCTAAATCACTAAGTATATAACTGATGGTGAAAAAAGGAAAGTCCTTAGCATTTCTACTCAAGTATCATTATCAAATCAGAACCTCTTTCGCTAATGTTAAAAAACCATGCCTACAGAGATGAAATCTTCCTACCATTTTCCCTAGCAAATATGCTCTTTGAAGTAACTTCACAGCAAATGTGAGGGCTCTTTGTGGATCAGATTCTTCAATCAGATAAGAAATTACAGAGCAATTTTAACAAATATTTTTACCCTTTTCAATAAGAAGATGTACAAACCCCTCTTGTTATTCTCTGTTCTGATCATGGATCAATATACATTTCTTTATATGGCCACATAAAGAAAACAGAGTATCTTTTACATGTAACCATTGTAGTTCTGTAATATGCATGTAAGAAGAGGGAGTTTTACATGATTCCTCCACCACTGTCTTATTGTTTCCATTAAGCACTGAAAAGTGAAGATAAAGCAGTGCAAAATAAAAAGGTGACTAATGCACAAGAGAAAATGTGACATCTCCTCACTGCACAAAGAATATTTATGGTATTCAGAGTGACAGAAACAGAGCAGTAGATGTGGCCAAAATAAGATATAGCCCACCTTCGTACACTGAGATAGGATCAAGCAGATGTAGACCATCACCATTTGTTGTTTATAACATGTTTTATCAAAACAGAAAATTACAATAAAATATCAAAACCTTTGAGCAGCGTCCACAGAAAGTGCTTTCTGTCCTGTAGAGTTTTCTTTCCTAAAATCCAAATTAAAAATATTTTTATGCATTGAGAAAATATATCTGCTCTCTGGCTCTGTCTGTTAACCAAATGATCATCTGTAATATACCTAACTAAACGTCCTCTCCCCGTTTTTATGGTACCTAAACTTTTAGTTTCTTTACTCACAAATCACATCGGGCTAATTTTACCTGAGTTTGGTTACAGCTTCATGCCACAGTATTCTACCTGATGAAGATTTGGGCTGTTTCTCCTTTGTCCACAAAGCCAGGTTGTTAAGGAAACTTCCCAGTTGCACCATTTATGACGCTCTCTGTCAGTCACACTCCCAATGCCACACATTTCCACTGCTGTGACCAAAGCCCCTTCACAGCGGGCTGCTCCAGTGACCAGAAGGGTCCCCACTTAACTCCCCGCACACCCCACTCACACAGTCAGACCAGGTTTCCCATAGCAGAGTCTCAGACACCATAAACCAATTGTTCCATAAAACAATTTATTCACAGTGCAGGAACACAGAAAGAGCCCGAGCTGGTGCCTCTGAGGAGAGACCCCCAACAGAAGTACCCCTGGGCTTTTATCCCCTCACAATCCAAACCATGCAGAAGTCTTGCTTCTCCTTCTGAGTCCTCTGCTCCTGCTGTATCTCCCTGCTTCCACCCATCTGGTTGGCACCACCCATCTTCGTGCCTTCGAGGCCTTTTGTCTCAGGCTCCCACCCAGAGCTCAAACTGCAGCTTGCAAACAGAGCTACCTGCACCAGATGTACACCTCAACTCTGTAACTGGCCTAAGAGAATGAAATTAATATGATCAGCTCTTAGAAAAACCAAGATGCTGCTACTATCTAAACTTCTAGATATTTTAGAACTCAAAAATTCAATTGCATTGAAGGACATGAAGAACAATCAATATGCGCATTTATGTGAATACTTATGAGAATGGAAACTACTATAAATATACTATAGTTTCTAATTTTTTTCTTTTTTTTTAATGCAAGGTTTGCTTTTATTTTGGACATTACCCAAAAATTTTAGAGGATAGTTATTGTTAGTTAAGGATCAGGAACTAATAAAGGTTATATTTTGTAAAGTTATTTTGTTAGTGAAAAATCAGTTATCTTATTTTCATATTCTTAAATATAGTTCTCCTCTACACTGTTATTTCCTGGTTAAAAATGAATTTATTAAAGATTTTACTCCAGAGAGCTTCTACAAATGCAATTCCATTTCTTTGTTATCAGAAGGACTCGAGAACAGATACTATTGAATACTACAATCTTTTTTGAGACTTTCTTAATCTTCTCTACTTCACTGTTAAGCAGCTAGCCTATGTTTTGATTTTCTCTTTCTGCATTTAGTGAACCTTATCTTGTTTTGTTTTATGTCCCTGTGCTTTTTTGATCTTATCCCTAAGGGTCTTGAGCTGTTCCTTTATATTCTCATTAAAACCTATAATCTTCTTTCCACTTTTTGTTTGATTCTTTTTGAATTTTCAGGTCACTGGAGAAATTCTGGTGTCTCTACAATAGTTTCTTACTATTCTGCCATTCCTTGCTTTACTTCCAAAAAACCTACCACTATGCATTAAATACCTTCTCTTTCAGTAACTTCCAGCAGTGCTGCACTCCCATGCCCTTTAACTTTTTTCTCTTCCTGGTAGGCTGTCTCCACATCCTGTGGTAATCCTGTACTCTGGGAAAAGGTGTAGTTTGCCTTCCCCCTCAGCCATCATTTTCCTGCTCTTTTACCTTCACACCTTTTTATTTCTCCCAGCTTTTCTGTAATCTTTCACAGTTTCATTTCCTGATTTCCTTTCATTTCCTTTTGTTTACATGTTCTATCATTTTAGTTAGCTGAAACATGATCTAAAAAGGGAGCATCCTTTAATCTCTAAAACAAAAACTGCCTGAAAAGTATTCCATGCGCTTACTGTGTTATCCTATTTTGCTGTTTAGGTATCTCTGAACAATTACAATCTCCTTTTGCTACAAAGCTTTAATTAAAAAAAAAAAAAAATCATTTTGTCTTCTAGCTTATGTGGAATATGTGAATTCTTCTCTGCATTTATGTTCCTTTTATAAAATGAAATAATCTAGAAAAATTCTCTCCTTTCCATTAACTTGTGAAAAGGTACACCTTTAATACATGGTACACTTTTCTCTCTTGTTCTTACACCTGTCATTCCTAAGGAGATTGCATCTCTATATCAGTAATGAACCTCTGTGGTTTAGCTTAACTCCTTTCTAGGATGACATTTTCATCATGTTTTGGCTGTGTTTTAACAAATAGTTCTCTCTACATACTCCCATATTTGTGCAGCTGTGGAATAACATCCCAAACGCTGACCTCTTACCTGACCCGCTCATGACTGTGATTCACCTCAGCCTAAACTGAGTCAGAAAATGGGCTTTTGTGTTTGATTTTTTTCCCCTATCTCTTCACTTCTGAGATTTTATCACAGATCTAGTCTATTTTGAAATCTCCTCCCGTGTGCACTTGAAGACGTCCTTCTTCTTCTTTCCATAGCCCTTAAACCTTTTTTGCTGCCTTCTGTGTGATGCCGTGCCACACATCATGACACTTACTCTCATTAGTTGACTAAAATGTTCATCTCAAAGTCATCTGTCTCCATCTGCCTCTACGATCTTTATCACACTTAGATGCTATGTTCCCTTCCACCACTCTACTGTCAGATGCTTGAAGTCTCTTTTATACTGCATAAGATTCAATGTAACAATACCAGGTGCATCCTAAATAAGTAGCATGGTGAAGTAATCCAGAGGCATAGGGATACCTTGCTTGTCTTTCTGAAATAGCCTCTTTATTATGGCTACAAGCAGGAGCATGTTCCTGAAATAATGTGCTGTCTGCACTTTAAGGTAGCCAAGGTCAGGACCTTCCAAAAGTCCTCTAGGTGATGATTTTTTTTTCCAAATGATCTTAGATGCCAGTACAGGCAAGAAGTGATCTAGGATTGATGTTCTTATTTTAGACTGTTCCATGTGTGGGCTCTTTTTCATTCAAGAAGAGGTAATAATAGAAAACTAAGAATAGAATGAGTCAGAACAAAATTAAAATATAACCTTGACTTTCTTGCCTCTTGCTCCTTCTGGAAATCACATGTGGATTGTACAGATTGCTGGGTATTTTATACGTTCATGTATTTTGAGTCCTTTTTGGGAAGCAGAAGTCATTATGTCTTTTCTGTTGCAGAGACAGGCAGCTGAGTCCTACCCTGGAAGCACTAGAATAAGCTGAACGTCAGGAGAGAATATACCTTTGGGACAGGATAGTAATAGGATTTGTAATATGCCTTCCTCTCCTTTCAATATTCAATTCTCTTCATCACAGTGTTTGGCCACTGGTCTTCTAGAGTCATGTACTGGGTGCAATAAAACAGACAGATGTGGGCCAAGAAGAGCATAATTTTAAAATGCATAATTCTGCAGCTGTACAATTTTCTCAGTGTCTTTTTTTTTTTTCGCTGAGTGTGCCACATCAATGTATTTTTAATTGCAATGAATAAGATTTTCTCTTTTTTCTAATGTATAGTGTTATATTTGATTAAGTATTGTGTTTGGCAATGTTTACATTGCTGTGGTCATGTGTTATTCTGACTGTTAAAGTTGTGTCAGCAAATTCAGTACTTTCAGTTTAAATTCCATAAGCCCCATTTTTTTTCAGGTTTGTAACCTGATCACAATACTTTTCTTCAGGCAAAAAGTTCTCTAACATTCTCACCTTTTATTTACTTTAATAAAAATAAAACATCCATTTAATTTTTAAATGTTTTTATGTCAACCATACCAAACTAGAGATAAATTATCCTTGCTTTTTTTTGAAGCTTTTTGTAATTTTCCAAAGGTCAATAAAAAAGGAAAAACCGGAAAGGGGTTCAAATGAGTAGTTTAAACATATTCAACAGATATTTTGACATTTGCCATTCCATGTTTATAATGCATTATCTCATGCTAATTGGACTATTTTACATCAAAACTAATCTTTTTAATATATTATGGTACTGCTATTCATGCTAATTTTGATGATATAATTTGACACATACAGGAACCAACCTTTCTAGGGCATTTCAGAAATTGTCACAGATGTCTGAAAGTGAATGGTGCAGTTTAAGGAGAGTAAATATATTCAAGAATCAGACCCTGGAAACATCCGTTCAGACTGAGGCCCCACTCTTCAGTCACACACCTGAGACTCCTACCAGAGAGAGTGCTGACATATATTTTATTCCTAACTATCTAGCGCCATGACAGTGGCAGGGCAATCACACTGAGCAGACCCTGGGGTACAGTTTGCCTCTGTTACTTGCCCTGAGTGTTCCCTGCTTACAGAGAAACCTGTTCCCTGAGAGTGGCTGTGTCTGGTTCCTAATTGCCAGTAATGCTTTAGCTCCTTGTTCGTGTTTCAACCCAGATGTAGTCAACATTGCTGCCAGTGTTAGAGGTATTATAAAATCTCCACTATAATTCCTCTTTAATTAGCATCCTATTATCTTAAATTGCTTCAACAATTTTATTTTCTCTAAATCTCCTCCATTCTTTCAGTAATACCCTCTTTTTGTAAAAGTGCCTCAGTATTCCCTCACTGGTTGGATCTACAACAGTTTTTTTACTTTGTCTTTTAATAGCGTATTCAAAAGGATAGAAAAGCTCAATGGGCTCCTGGTAGAGTGCAGTAATATCAGTGTTTATGTTCTCAGGGTTTTTCTTTCTCTGGAGCATAATGATTGAACTAAGTCTTGTGGTGAAGAGCAAACCCACTAGGCTAATGGCAATAAACTTGGAAACAGTGAGAGGCTTGTTCACTCAGGTTCAAAGTGTGAATAGCTCTGCACCGCTCTAATTAGGACCCTGGTTCTCAGTAGGTAATTAAATATCAGTTTGGTTATCCAAGTGAAGGGATTACAGTGAAAATGTACCATTCACATTTATATGGGAGAATACAAAGTTCTGCATTTCTGTTGACTGACTGGCATTTTAGTGAACTCTGTCAGAAATACCTTTAAATGTGCCTGTGTGACACAGAAAGCTGAAATGTAGCACAGTGACTTCAAGGAATCTCTCATGGCAATGATGTGGCCACTGAATAAGCTAAAGCTGACATTTTGTCTTTAAGGAAAATATTCGTTAGCCTCTGGAAAAATGAGCATTATTGTCTATCAATAAAAATAAAATTAGTGCCATCATTTAAACTGGTAGTTTGTCTGTTTTGACACTCCTCCCTCACTTCCTCACTGTCAATTATTTCATGGGGAGCTGAATGCATGCTGCAGTATGGGAGGTATATATTGTATTTTAGGGACTGTTATTCAGATAGAAGGAATTTTTAATTTTAGTAATCTAATCACCTAAAGCAGGTACCTTGGATTCGCATATTTTATGAGGTTTTAAACGTGTGAAATACCTTTGGCTATACCCACCAATTTCTTTGAAGTTTCACTGCTTCCCATGGATAAACCCCAATTCACTTTCTTCCTCTCCACATAAATATTTCAGCATTTTAAAATTCTTTAAAAATCTTTTTAGGCATTTCATTTGTATCACTAATTTCTGACAATGCTCATATTGACATAGACATGTAGCTCAGACAAACATTGCAGAATATAAGGCTAGCAAGGTCCAGAAAAAAATGCAGACTCAAGGATCATTTTCAAAATTTTAGAATTATGCAGTAGCAAGTATTTCTTACTGTTCTCCAGAACAGGATTTCATATCTTCTATTGTTTAAGGGATACAAAGCTGTTTGTGCCCTATGCCAGAATAAAGGTTTAATGATTGTCCTGGTTTTGCTGACAATTAGGAAGGAGAATGGAATTTCACAGGTGCCAGAAAGTGATTGCTTAGGACAGAGGAAAACCTGAAACAGTTCATTGCCTCAGGCAGTACATTCTCCCAGACATGCTGATGTGCCCTTACTTTTAGTCTTCCCACTTGTCTGTATGGAAAGGAAACATTATGTTTCTACAGAGCCGTCCCTTCATTTTCCTCAGTTCCTTGAATAACATTCAATTACATTAAATCTCACTTTTTTTTCCTTCTACACCAGTACACAGGCTAGATGAGACAGTACATAAGGTTTTTTCCCCTAAGTTTTTGAGATCTAGACTTCATTTATTTCAACAACAGAAAGGGTTATTGTAACCTAATCTGGTTTTTTTTTTGTTAGTATTCCTATTTCCATGTTTGTTCAATAATTCATCGTAAAGGGTGACTGACATTGTAAAAAGTCCCCTACTGAAGTCATGCCTGCCTGCCTCCTAATCCCTTGCACTTCTTTTTAAAGATTTCTGTACATAGTCTACTGTAAGCTAAAATTAATTAACAAATATTTTCAATAATGTGTTTCCTCTGTAAGCATAAATCTGTGTAAGCATTGAGCATAGATTTTTTCCTATATGATTGAAGAGTAATGAAGTATGTGATTTTATTTATATTCTGTAGGAGAGAAATTATACTATAAGTCTTACCCTCTTTTGTAAGCTGATCATGTCAAACTTCTCGATCATGTTTTTATTTCTACAATTTCTAATTCCTACAAGTTTCTAATAGACTACAGTTACCAATTATTTCATTATTTTGTGACATACACTTTGTTAAAATGATTACTTCATCAATCACATACTACATAATTAATCAAATGTAACTGACCAAATTAATTCACATTTAATTAATTTGAAACAGAAGGTACTGCTTGAAGAATGATCTTTTAATATAGGCTGGAATGGGATCTTTTGGTTTCTGACCATATTTTAGTACTGTTCATATCTGAATTCTGCAGAAAAATCTGGAAGCTTCACCTTACCGGTAAAGATCAACAGCTGAGATGATGAAGCCATCCTCAATATCCAACAGAAAAAAACTCTGCCCGTGTTGTCCAAACAACATTTTGAAATATGGGTAATTCTGTCTAAATTTGGGTAATCTGCAGACACCTTTGGCACATTTAGTTTTGATATCAAGCTAGACCTTTGATGTAAACATTAGGAAAGGTGATTTAAGGCTCATCACCAAGAACACAGAAGAGCACGGAGGTGTAACAGCTGGCAGGGAAAGCCTGATTACACAGTATCTGCCTCAGCTCCTCCTCCCAGGGTTGTTCCCAGGGGAGCCTCAATCCCAGGGCCTAGGGTGATACCCATGAAGAGGAATCATCAGAAAACCTCTATGGTTCACCTATTGGACTGATAGGATTGGCAGTCTTTGGACAGAGGTATGGCACTAACTATGGGATGCAGGAAAAAAACATCTTGGGATTGTAGCAGATTCCTATAGTGTGTTTAGAGGAACCATCAAAGTGGGAAAAGGGAGGGATCAAGATGGTTTGAGAAGGAAATGGAAGGGAAAAAGAAAGGGGAAAGGTTGATAAAAGGGGCTGATTGCATGTAAGCAGATTGCCAGTCAATACACCTGTGTGGCTTTGCTCTGCACTGATCCCTCCAGACTCCTATGTCTTCTCATTTAATGCCATTTTTGGCTGACCTTCTGGTAATGGGACTCTATTCTATGTGCCTGTATGTGTATGGATGTCCAGGTGCAAGCAATGGGAGGGGGGCCATTGGTCACCGGGCCCGGGTGCCAGCACCTGGAACCTCCAGAGTTCATGCATGTCGTGTGGGTAGGCACACCAGAGTGTGATCACAGCCTATATCCACCTAGACTAACTAGCAAATGGGGAAAGAGATTTTGGAGTCAAGTACTGCAACTACCATAATCTAGGCCAGAAGGTGGAGAGATCCAAGAGTCTTGGATGTTGAGGGCACTACTGGAGAAACAAGAAGGTTCAGACCAGCAGGTGGAGAGTCCCTGGTCCTTTGGGGATGACTACTGGTAAGGTTATGAATCTGGACTGGCTACCAGATTCTGTCTCTCTGGCAAGGCAGCTGAGGGACTAGAGGACCCAAGGGCCAGCTATAAAATCTGTTGGATGTCTGTGAGAGACTGGAGGAGATGACTATCTCAAAACATTTCATGAGCATGTGTGGAGGAAGTGGA
This sequence comes from Dryoscopus gambensis, assembly GCA_013389985.1. Lineage (NCBI taxonomy): Eukaryota > Metazoa > Chordata > Aves > Passeriformes > Malaconotidae > Dryoscopus > Dryoscopus gambensis. The sequence continues at coordinate 21,396 of WEIT01011382.1, forward strand.
AGGTTGGGTCTTGCCTTTGGTGAGGTGGTGAACTGCCCTAAACACTCCTTCCCTCCCTCGGGCCTGTATCCCAGCCCCTCAGGGGCCGCCAGTCTCTGGCACACCAGAGGCTATGCTCCACTCCTGCCCCTGGAGCCCCTAACCCAGCTCCTGAGTGGTTAGATGACTGAAAGTCCTACCTGGGGGAAGGGCCCAGGAAGGCCAAACGGTACTTAAGCCAAAGCGTGAGGTGGGTATTTGTCTTGACCCTACCTCCTCTTAGAATTTATATCAGCTGAAACACTGATGGAACCAGGAGTGGTAGATATATTTGTTGTTTTCTATATCTTTCTCCTTTCCTTCTTCTAATTCCCTCTTCTCAAAGTCTGAGTAACTTAAAATCACATGGGCTTGGATTATGCTTAAGATGAATGGGCTAAGTTAATGCTTTGTGAAATGATTTATGCTGATTGAATGTTGCTTCAAACTTTTGCCAAAGTTCCCTGATTTTCTGAAGATTACCAGTAAAGTTTCAGTTGTTTTCTCATGAGGAATATATTTTTTGTATTTCTCCCTTGCCTCTGACTCAGGATACATTAACAAAAAGTAAGTTCATTTAAGAGACTCCTCAAGCAAGTTCTGGGCCTTACCATGCCCAAGACCGGGTGCTGTACAGGTCCATAGTGTGTGTACCTGTGTGTGTGTGCGTGTGTGTAGGTGTGAGTACCAGCGTCTGGACTGGGGCTTGATCCTCTGAGGCTCACATGTCCAGGTACCTACAACTGGGAAGACTGGGGGTCCAGGGTATGTTATTTGTCAAAGGTTAGCTACTTGAGGGACTCATACTCTAATGGGCTTTCATCCTGATCAGCTAGAAAAACTAACAGGATGAGGTTGTTAGTGCTGCTTTTGCTAGTGCTGACTGTGTGTGTCCGTGGTGACCTGTGCAGCTGGCTGTGCTTGTGCATGTATTTTTTACTGTTAGATTAGATATTCTTACAGTTCTTTCCCAACCTAAATTACTGTATGTGTATGAGTGTGTATGTGCGTGTCTACTAGGAACTCAGTCTTGCGCGTGTCTACTAGGAACTCAGTCTTGCCACTTACTGGACCTGTGGAGATGGGGTGTGGCAGCCATTGGGCTGGCCTCCATGGGGCTACTGGATTTGGCAATTCCTGACAAATAAAATTCTTTTTTGAGGGAAAGCTTTTCTTCATCTTTCTGCTTATCACCTTTCATAATTCCATGTTCCTAGTCTCGTGACTTTTGCACCAGCTATTTTCTTCAGCTAAATAGTCCTCTGCAGTTCTTTGCAGAAGTCCAGAGGGAATAGCTTTGTTAATGAGGCACTTAAACCAAGTGTTAGATTAATCAGGGGAAGATGTTGTACTTGGTCTACTAAATAAGACTATGACCTTCATTTCACCTATTGCAGATTTTAGAATTAATATTTCTCTTTGCAGTAACTCTGTCCTGAGCCCCAAGCAGTTCAATTGATGCCTTTGAAAGAAAGGCCAAATCTGAAATCTCAAAGAGCAATGTATGCAATTTATGTGTGTTGTCTATTTTTAATGTACAGTAGTTACCCAAGAACCATTGAGCTTCAGTTATTTCAGGAGTTAACCAGATTACTAAATAAGTATAAATAAGTGTTACATAACTGTGCTGTATTCTTACATGGAAGACAAACCTGAATGAAATATGGATTTCTTAAAAAAATAAAAGGATAGAAGTAGGGGGCAGGGGTGAAGATGGTGCAGGCTAGTTTAATTGTATCCTATTAAATACTGGAAACGAAGACCAAGAAACATCCCTTGGTTGTTTCTTCTGTTTCCGTTAAAGACTAATCACAAAAAGGACGTATTCCCCTCCCCCCACGTTACTTGAAATAAGTGACACTAAATCAGACAAATTCCGTCTCTGTGGCTCAGCAGGAGATAATTGGACCCTTACAGATTAGAAGTGCTCTTGTGCCCATTTGCTCTGGGCTCAACTCCATTTCAGAATTCATTTTTTCCCAATTAAAAAAAGAACAACTTGCATTACAAGCTAGCCATGTAATTTGAAATTACATGTGATGGATGCTAAATGGAATCTGATTAAATATGAAGTACATGAGTTCAGTTGAGGAGTAGTAATAGTGAAGAGACTAAAACTGAAGGGGAAACCCAGAAGGCATAAACTAAAAACCATGGTGTGTACTTGAATCTGATCCCCCAAATGAGATAAAAATTGACCAAGAGATACTTTAAGACATGTGAATATATCTGAATAAAATATTAACAATGCTCCTCTAAACCTAGAACGTCTCTCTCTGCCCACTTCAGCATAGCTTGAATTTTCTCTACCTCCTCTTTTTGACAGTATTTGCCTGCTTCTCCTTTTCTTCATTACAGTGCTTTCCTATTTTAGCCCTTTCACTCTTCAACTGTAAATATGAACTGTTTTTGCTAATATTTTCTCTGTAATTCTACTGAAGAAAAAGAAAACTAATATCTGAGAATTGCTGCATCCTTATATACAGATACTGCTGATCCATGAGAAGTCAAAACAAATACAACTTTATTACTGGTTTGCACATAGGTTTGAGTGTGCAATCAAGTTTTATTATTAGCACATTCAGAACATTTTGCACTCATACTGTTGTTTTTAATTCTTTTATATTAAAAGTCAACCAGGAAAACAATCTATGTCAAAGTAAACTGGTCCAGAACAGAGAAAATTATTGCTACAGTTACAGAGTAAGTCACTTGCTGAGCTCCTTCGCCATCTTTATGGATTGGATTTTTTTCTCCTTCATCTCTGAGAGCCAAGGATTTTAATGCAAATTTCTATTTTATGTGACCTGCTGAGAAGATGTGAGCCAACTGCTTTATTTGCTGTTTTCCAGTAGGGAAATATCAACCCTAATTTGTCAGATTTTTGATAGAATAGCTGAGCATTTGATTATGTATATAATGTCCTGGATCTAATGAGACTCATTCAGTGCTTTAGAGTGCAATTATTCACTCCTTGATTGGCGTATAATGGTCTTGAGTTGAAAATCTGAAGCATCATTACATGATTTCCCAAATTATTCACTTAAATGTATCTCCGCTGTGCATATTCTACGCGATATGAATAATTTCTATATGTGCCTATGAGTGTTTTGGCTACACTTATCCAAACAATATAGGTTACCTCCAGATTCCTATGGTATAAAACAACTTTATCCCTAGTAAGAGGCATGAACAGAACTAATCCTTTTCTACTTCTCCACACAGGCTGGCTTTCACTGTATCAGATACAACTTCCTTTTTTTTTCTTTTCCTTTTTTTTTTTCCCAAGAGAGACTAGGATGCAGACTCTTTGCCTCTGAAAAGAACTCCAAAAAATCTAGTATTAGCCTCCTGGGGGAAAAATCCATCAAGCCCTCCCTGCTAGGCAGAAATGAATGCCAGAGCACAACTTCCTCTCTCACAAGGGACATGACAAAGGCACAGAATTGGCCAGATATCTTTGTCATTCAAAAAATATCATTAGGAGAGACAGAATGACCACTTCTGCTCATAGTTCAACACTGTGCAGCTAGATTGCATTTTTTCACCTTTAATTGATAAGGAAGAGCTTATGGAATGATCAAGTTAGTTGGAGAAGCCAAGCTAAAGTTTTCATGTGCATTGGCAAAAAATTCCTTTATCAACATTCAAAGATGCCTTTTACCTGAAAGTTTATGTATGCCATGAGTTTCTAAACTGGTAGTCCTCAAGCACATCAGAGTGAGTCAGGTGAGGCAAAAGCAAGGCATCAGGTCAGCTGGAAAAGTGAGTGAACACATTTTGTCTACTGTAGTGAATCCATCTGAAGACGTTCATCAGCATCACGGAGCTACGCTGCAGAAGGTACTGACATCATTAATATGAAAAAACCTTAAACTAAAATAGTATCATTTTTACTGGTTCTGTGTTGATCAGAAGTCCTTTCCAGAAAGATCTGTGCTCTGTTGCTTATTTCCATGATAGTCAACAGCCAGAGAAAGGACTTGTGTTGTCCAGTGGCAAGTCCCCTAGGAAATAAGAGACAACCCCTATAAAGTGAAGCCATGCTATGAAAAGATGGTCTGGTCCTAACTGAAAGGAACAGAATGGAAAAATCCTGTTAGTAGCACATGGGAAATCTGATGGCCTGAAGGGTGGTTTTGTGTTGATCTTAATATTCTCAAGATTAAAACATACAATGTTTTTACCAGTGACTGTGCAGTCTAAATTCCTGATAGGTCAACAGAATTTTTGTTCTTTTGCCTAGTGATCTTTGGTATCTTGCCATCTTTTACCCTCTTCTCTATGGATTTGAAAAATTCCACTCAGATTGTTGCAATGCTCTCCATCCCCTTCACTTGATAGCTTGCTCAGCATTATTGCCCTTGAATCATTTCAGTGGCGAATAAAGCAGCATCATATGTCTTGACATGAAGGACACCTCAGACATACTGTGGACTTCCCTTAAAAATAATTTCCAGCCTCAGATTCACATGAAATATCCTTGCTGCTGGAGGATAAATCACACTTTTGTTCTTTGGATCAGTGTAATGGCCAGCTCGATGTCTCTGCCTGATAAAAATTAAATTGCTCTTGGTGTTGCTAAGGTTATATTCCCTGCAGCTTTTCCTCTTTCTCCCTATAGACATTTCCATCATTTGTTTTGTTTCCAACCATCTCTAATTTCTAATCACAGATCAGATGCTCTGGTCTCAGTATGTCCTTTTTTCTTTCTTTTCTCAGGGTTCTGAGGGCCCCACCAGTCCCCAGCAGTCCTGACTAGCCTCCCTAGGGCCACACAGTGCCCATGGCCCCGTACTCCATTTCAGCTCAGCCTGGGGCCATCAGTCCCTGTCCCAGAGATGCCATAGGAGTGCAGGTCTCCATCTCGGTGTCTCTGTGAACTGAACAGACCTTTGTTGTGCACTGTGGGTAACTTGTGTCCTGGACGGCCACTTTCAGTGTACACTGTGCCTTGTCTTCAGCCTCGCCTTTTTTTCCTTCCCAGTTTGTTCCTGATCTGGCTTCCTGGGTGGATTCTGACCACATTTAGCAAACATAATTGAAAGAGGTGACCAAAACCAAAGAAGAATTAATTTTTTTTTTCCAGCAAGAGCTATGGGGAGGCCATTTTCACTGCCTTTTTCATAACTGTTTATAAGAACGTTTATGCTTTCATGATGATCTTTTCTTTTCCCTTTTTTTTGCTGACTGTACTTGTTCTTGAACCATTAGTTTTATACCTGTATTTGTTTGTCTGTCTGTTACTAGGAGTCAGTAGCAATATTTCAGCAAAAGTCACTCAGCTTGAATGCCTATTCACCTCTGATATCTCAGGCCTTGTTATCATAGAGCTACCATTTAGATTTCATTAACTTAGGCAAATGGGTTCATTATCTATTTGAACAAGACAGACCACAGCTTGGTCTTTCCTTCAGATGTTAAGACCTTTTTATTTGACCCTTGCTGTGACTTGTCAACTAGCTGTAATTAAGTTATTTGTCATAAAGGGTGTTTACAGGCTTATTTTCACACATCTTCTTAGCCATTTATTTGCTCTCTAAAGAATTATAAAATGTTTTTTATTGTCATTTTAAATAAAATTCATTTTGTTGTCCATATTTTCATGCATTTATCATCTAAAGGATTTTAGAACAAATGTTGAGCCTAGGGGGAAACAGATATAACTTAATAAAGCTCCAGTTACACACATGATGAAAAGAGGTTTCTCACAGTGTAATTATATATTTGTGTAACAAAGAAACCTACCCAAACTTGCAATTCAAAGAAACTAAAGGAAAAAATATTGTAAAAGAGGGCTAAAGGACTAACTGAATTATTAAAGCTTTGAGAGAGATTTTTGAATAAAAGCTGTCATGAAAAACAAGTAACCTCTTGTAGTTTTAGAGAGGCTACATAAACTTGGAGTGGTATAGGAACTTGAAAATTCTTCAGTGATGTAAGTGAAAAAGGATTAAGGGAAAGAACAGTCATCTTTGTATGGTGAGAAGAGGGCACAAACTAAATATTTAAAAAATAATATTAGGTCTTTTTGCCTTGAAACTAAATATTGTTAGTAATTCTGCAAGGGAGAGGGATGGAGTGTTATCACACCAAGATGGAAACAAAACCAAGTTGGTTATGCCCAGCTTGGGCACAATAGTGAACTGATGCTCTAGAACTATAAAAGACTCATGCATAAACCTGAAGATGAATAAGAGCAGTTATAGGTCAAATTGAAAACTAAGGAAGTGCAATGCCTATGGTTCTGAAATAAAATTGTCGATACATCAGTTTGTCTGGTGATTATGCAGACGTTTAAATATTTTTTTTTAAGAATTATTACCATGAACATTAACAGAAGATCAGAGACATTTGAACTATAATTTTCAAAAATTCAAAGTAGTTTGTTATATTTTTATATGAATTTTGAATTTAAAGAAGGTAACATATTTTTATAAAGATGAAAAAGGACATTTGATAGCTATAGGACACACTGGTACAGTGATTCATGCACTATTCTTGTCAAACTACTAAACGAATAAAGATTGTCCTTAGTACCAGCGAAAGATAGTTGGAGTAAGTATCTAGTCAGCTTTGGATAAACCATCTAGAAACTGTATTTTTTTTGAAGATGCCATATCTCATCTAAGCTGCTTTTCATCTGGCTCATTAGCTTTGACATAGTACCATGGTTGTATGGTTCATGAAACAGAGATGCCTCACTCTGAACTGCTAAAAACTATTGGAGCAGCACATTAATCAGTCATTCAAGCATCTCTGCTGTAATCAGAGTGAAAAGAAAAAGAGCACTATTTTTATTCCATATATCTCAAAGCAATTAATGCCACAAGCTGAGTTTCTCTGAATGAAACTGATAAAACTCAGAGATGGTAACATAAAGGTAGCTTAATTTTGAAGGGAAGTTGATTTAACCTGCCTGAGTTTCAGATTTAGATCTCTATTCCTGATTGCATTGGTGTAAATGAAAAGCAAAGAGGGCCCAAAGTGTTATATCAGAATAGAATCAATTTACTTCTGTTCTGCATTTCTATTAAAAAAAGCTAAAGACACCATTCAAGGCTGAGGAATTATAATGTACAAGACAATAGAGAATTAAGTCTGTTGATTTTCATTATTTTCCACTGGATCATACCTCAGAGGTAGTTTGCTTTTAGCAAAATTACAGAAAATACTGTCAAAACGAAAGCTTCCTTTAGGAGCAGACATATTGCATTGCTGATGATTTGGGAAGCCATCAGAACTACCAAATTCAGGTAAAAACAAGTGTTTACATACTGTTTCTCCCTATAGTTTTATTCTGTTTTTTCAGCATTAAGTCTTTTTTTTTTTTTTTTTGTGTGGGGAGAGGTGTGCAGGGATATCTAGGTGTTTAGAATGTCACGATACAGGGAAAACAGTTTGAGAATAAAAGTTTGATTTTTTTCTTTTGTGCTACTTAGGTATTTGAAGGTTTTCTATTGCTAATACATATTTTGGTTTTCAAGGAATGTAATGGAAGAAACCCTACCTTTTTATTAAAATAAACAAAAATAGAAAAATAAGTTTTCTTGCTTATCCATAAACTTGGACACTGGAAGAACCATTGATAAACTGACATAAACTAAATTTTAGGAAAAACCTTACGGTTTCCTAAAATGATCATCTTAACCTAAACTTTAACCAAGGTAGTCGTGTCTCAACTCCAACAGTAGACTGTAAATATTTTTAATGTTAGGCCCACTGTACCTTATTAGGGTATTGCACACTGCAAAAGATGTTGTATTCAATGGCCTGGAATGACCAGATAATTTCCTGACCTTTAAAATCTGAGGTTGTTGTCTACCTTATCTTCTTTATAAGTCCTAAACCTGGAAGTTAATTGGCCTAACTCTGATCTCTACTAGCCAAGTAAAGCCTGATATGAATGTATCCGTATGACGTTACACATCAATTTATGGGCATAGAAAAAACCACTAAACAATCTTTCTTCCTGCAAACAATCAATTTATTGAGGTTCTTCAATACATATAATGGCAAAATATTATGTCACTAGAATAAATATAGTATTTTGTTGCAACTAAAGGAAACAATCATATAATAGACAATAAGTAATGATTTTTTAGGGTTTATAGTACCTTTCAGCTGTCATCTGTTCCCCTCCTGCAGGGGAAATTACTGAATGTAGGAACTGCGCCTTGCTCTCTGGTACAGTCTGTGCAAGAATAAAAGTATGAGTGGGACCTTGCCCCACAGCATAGGATTTTACCTACAAAAGCTATGAACTCAGTACTTCACAGTTCTTGGTGGATTCATAAAGGATATTAATGTCAGTTTGATTGTGGTTTTCCCTTAGAAATTAAACATGGGTCAATAACTATGTTTTCACCACGAAGTTATTCAGGGAAAGCTTTTTGTTTATAGAAAAATTTAACTATGAATGCTTTACAGAAAAATAAAAAGGTCACAATTTATTCATATGTTGTTTTACATTGCAAAAAAGAAAGTTCTGCTCAGTGTGATTGTACCACCTAACTCAAACAACCAAGATTAATTCCTCAGCCTGCAGTCTGTCGTTCCTTACACAGTTGAAGTTTAAAACCCTGGTTTTAAAATTTCTTTCCCCTCATAATATTTTTAGTCTTATTCTTGTCATATTCACATTTATTTGAAGGATTTGATTTTGTAAGTCAGTTAACTGGGGTATAAAGGAAAGAAGAGTTGAAGAGTTTGATGGTATTTTTGGTACTAGTACTCTCCACCAGACGGTGTCTAATAGCTGTTGCAGATGAATCACACATGCCAGAAACAAGCAGAGATTTGCAAACATCAAAATATTGATGTGGTTCAGTTTCAATATTGATGTGGTTCAGTTTAAACTTCTTTTGCTTTGCAAGTCCCATACACATCTCCTGTACAACAATAAGAAAAGGTACTCTATCAAATGTCTGCAACATTTCCTTGGCACACATACTACCAAGAGTAGGTGGTCCTTCACTGAGAGTGGCTTTGTCAAATAGTTTTGTGTTCAAAGCTCCACTGACTCCCATTATCCCCTTCTTCCAGAATTCACTTCTGCTGCTACAATTTTTTTTTTCTCTTTTTAGCTTTAAAATATATGATGGTGGTAAAGCTAGCAGTCTCTGGGGACTTGCTTGTCTGTGTATTTGTTTTTTTCTTAATGTCCCTCACTCCCCAGTTCCTCTCTTCAGGAAAACCTAACACTGCTTCAGACTGTCTCTATTCACTAAGAGCAAAGATAGTTACATGAAATAGTCATAGGTACTGAAACAGACACCAGAGAAATACAAAGCATCTGCTGTAACTTCAATTCAATTCAATCCTATTCTATTCACTTCAGTTCAAAAACTTCAATTGTATTGTGTTTATGCATGAGAATTGAAACCAATGTATTTTAAACTGTGGAAATTTATACTCTGAAAGGACAAATACCTTTGTTGTAAAGGCTGTAGATTAAAAAATATATGGATGTGAATATCCAATGCTGTATTGTTACAGCATTAAATGCATAAAATTCATGGTAGTTATGGTAGTTTTAATTTATCAGCTTATATTAATCATAGTATTTTGATACTTAGAATAATTAATCCTCCTTATACATACTGCTGTAGTTATTTGACTTCATTTGCAGTATTACTGCTTTCCTAAACATAAGAAATAGCTTCACAAAAACAGCAAAAAATCTCACTATATAGTATATGTAGACTATACATTCTAGTTTGGTCACTCTAGATCTGGCCCTTTCTGTGCCTAAGGTCAGACTTGCACCTTATAACAGCATTTTCTAACCTCTGTTGGCTGTTTTTTTATGAAATTTTCTAGACAAGACAGGAATTACTACGTGAGATGAACTCTGACAAGTCATGGCATCAGCATCTGAGTACAGAAGTGAGTTGCGTATTACCGGAACTACTGTAACTGGAACACATGAACCAACGGAGGAGAAGCCTTACAAGGAGCAGTGCAAGTGCAGCAATGACCTCACCTGAGCTGCCTTTGGGCCCCTCCTGTCCTGAGCGACCACCTGAACAGATGGAGCCCTAAGTCATAGAATAAATGAACTCTGTGGTCATTGTGCAGACATTGCACTCGTAACGTTTTACAGGAGTGGCCCCAAAGACTAGGGGAATGATGTGTGGGTATTCTATCAAAGGATCAGGAGAAGAGATTAATATCTTCAGGTTTATGAGTGAATGTCCCGGTACATCTTTCGAGGAAATTTTTCACACCCAAGCCACTTGTGCGAGGACATTGACGTAATTAAATGCACTATCTCACCTTGCAGGATCTGCTTCTTATTATCTTTATATCTGCCCTTATCTCGTTCAACACCCAGCTTGTGGCCTCCAGTGGTGGATGTGCATCCCTCTGCACCTGAGCATTTACTCTGTGCAGTCACCCACTGCCTTTGCAAATGGCTGATTGCTTTGAGTATGAACCATTAACATTCTGGTCTCTCTCAGGTGGTTAATGAGGAGGTGTTGGATAATGCCGGCTCTGAGCTTGACAGAAATGATATAGAATAAGGGGTGGAGAATATGCTTATTTTGGCCAGGATAAATTAATTTTCTTCAGAGTAGCCGTATGGGGCAATGCTTTGGGTTTTTGCTGAAAACAGGGAAGTTTTCATTATAGTTCAGCAGTTCTTACAGCACCAAGGCCTTTTCTTCTTCTCACCCCGCCCACCAGTGAGAAGGCTGTTGGAGAGGGGGAGGCTGAAGGAAGGGTTGGGATAGGACACAGCCGGGACAGCTGACCCCAGCTGACCCAAGGGATAGTCCAGATCGTATGGCATCACGTTCAGCATATCAAACTGGAAGGAGAAGAAGAAAGCAGAGGATGGTCTGAGCGATGGTGTTTGTCTTCCCAAGTCTGTTACCCATGGTGAAGCTCTGCTTTCCTGGGGATGGCTGAACACCTGCCTGCCCATCAGAAGCTGTGAATGAATTCCTTGTTTTGCTTTCCTTGAACATCTTTTGCTTTACCTATTAAACTGTCTTTATCTCAACCCACAAGCTTTCTCCCTTTTACTCTTCTGATTCTCTCCCCATTCCATTGGGGTGAGTTAGTGAGCAGTTGCATGGTGCTGAGTTGCTATCTGGAATCTTTGGGTTCTTTAACTGGGATAATTGAGTGTGATCACAAAAACTGTTTCTACAGATCACATAAATTTGAAGTTTATTTGATTAGACAAAAACTATAATATGAAGTTAAGGCCATATTTAGGCCAGGTTAGCCAGTTCTAAGTGTCTTTTTTTCTAATTTGAATTTTCTTAGCCAGCAAAATTACATTTAACAATGTCTCAACCAACTTAGGATAATAATATCTTTTCTTTTTTAAGTTTTGCACAAAAAGTGGTCAACTCTATGACCCAAGAAAGGTTTTACGTTTCAAAGGACCTAAGACTGAGTAGTATCTATGAATGGTTTTTTGTTATTTGGTGGGGGTAGGTTTTGATACAAAGATCTTGAACTTGCAATTTGTTGTTCTTATTCATCTTATATTAGAAAAAAATTGCTGCAAGTGCTATTGCCATGTTCTGGAATGTGAGGATTTTCATTATTACTTCATATATATGAGAGTATTAAGAAAATACTTTTAACACTATTTTCCCTCTTTTCCATCATAAAAACCTCTAAAATTCCCACTCAGTTAATCTGTAGATATATTTTTTCCTGGTCTTTGTTCCATCTTTATAACCCTAGAATCACAAAATGAAGGAATGACTGCTTTATTTTGGGCTAACTTCCCTCAGACTTCAGTAAGAATTCTGTGTTTATATTATATCTAGCATAGACTGTTGTACTCTCCTTTACACAAAGTGTGATGAACATGTATTTGAAGTAAAATACACGTATCTTTTGTTTCTGTGAGCTAAAGTATCTTTAACCAGAACTTACGTTTCTCTTTTCTGCAGGCTGAAGGCAAGGAATTACTGCAAGAGAATGCAAAGAGAATTAGATCTCACAAAACTATAACGATTACTTTAGGTAATGCCTCAGAAGTGACTGTGTTATATGTTGATGGCCCTGGGCCAGCTTTAAATTGTCCCTTGTACAGGCTAATTCACACTGAATAAGAGAAAATTTTTGAGCTGATATTATTAGAAACTTAATTTTCAGTCTTGAAGGATATCAGGAACTATATAGTCCATGCCTGAAATCCTTGAACTATTCAATTTTATTAGAAAAATACCATTTATTTTAGATTAACTGGAATTTTCTGTGCATGCTAAACTTGAATATATTTATGTAATGTGTAATTGTACTTTGTGGCACTGTAGTGGAAGTAATCTAGTTATATTAGTTGGGGCATTGCAATAACACAGTTATACTACTTTTGGCACCGGTGCCTGCCTAGATATCTCTATGAACTATTGTATTGAGTATAATAGCAGTCTACTGCACAAGAGAGATGACAGCTGCATGAAGAATGCTTGCCCTCATTCTAATCCTGACTTTTTGAATTTAAAGTGTGGTGAATTGGGAGAGAAAGGAGAAAGCATATACATTAAAATGGTTTAGTAGACATTTGTATCACAGTTTTGGAGTGTCCCAGTGAAACTGAACTATGGATTTAAAAACAGAGATTAAAAATACCACACATTTCCTGGAACTAACTGTGTATGAGTGCTTGGGACTTCTACAATGCCCATTCATGACTAAGTTACTTCAGTCAAGTGAAAAATCTTGTTTAAAGCCCCTGCAATGATTTGGATAAATGAATGAGCTCTCATTCATTGAACAAGATTTTTAAAAATCTAGAGTAAAATATATATTTCAAGAAACTCGAAGTGTAACGGTAGTGGAAACAGGTGGAAAAAAACCCCATGAAATTCTGGTGATACAGTAATTGAATTTCAGTCTTCCACTCAGAAAATTCTCTGGATATGTCACTTTTCAGGGAACCTAGATGCATTTTTTTTCTATTACTGATTACAAAGTGAGAATAGTTCAGATCTAAGTTACGCAGTAACACATCAATCAGCCTAACGCAGTCAGCCCTGTGAAACTGGAGTCCATGTGACAACAAGCAAAAGTGTAAGGGATCTAATCATAGCATGCAGTCTCATACACAAGTAGTGCCCTTTCAACCATCAGGCAGACAGACTGCAGTCTGGTGGAGTCTGGGCTTGTTCGTAAGATAATATGCACGACGTGTTAACAACTAATACCATAATTGCCCAGAGACTACCTTACTAACCTGCAGCTCATCAGTGTGAAAGTCTGGAGATCACGAAACTCATTATTTTGTTCCCCACTTGCCATCAAGCACAAAAATCTGAATTTTATTTATGCAGTTCTTATGATTAGACTTCATTGCCAAATGGATTAATGTGATGGTCTTTTCAACTACTTATTTCTTGATCTCACTGTCGTTTGCCCAATACATGGCCCATAAATTAGCTGTGAAATCCCAAGAATAGAAGAAAAACTCATATCCAATATTTTACATTCTCTCAGACAGAGATATCACTTCAGTACTACACACACTTACCAATGTTATTTTACTGCATTTTTTTAGTCCTAGCACCAATGTTTATAAGCACTTGTTTATTACACTAAGACCAAGGTTTGGGCTTCTCCCAATTTAGTGTATATTTGTATACAGTTTTAAATACTACTGAAACTACATTATGGCTGAATATGGCAGTTCAGTATGAGCCTAATCTGTGGTATAAAAGCATACAAACTTTCTATGAGGCAGATAATAGTTTCTATAATTTCCACAAAAATGGTAATGTGGAATAGAGGAGATTATTTCAAGAGCAGAAGACTTTTATGCAGGTGCTGGCATTCCTAGCATTATCAAGGATTAATACTTTATCCTCCTCAGTACTGACTGTGGCTTTGTTGCAGAGTCTTGTTAGTAAAGGAATTGAATAATTTTCAAATTTCACAGTAAAACATACTTTCTGAGTCAGGATTAAAATATTGTTGAAGCAACATTCAAAACTAAACTGTCACTGTTGTATTACATTTAACCATACCTGAAATATATATTTGAAATTCTTACACAACATGATTACAAAGGATGCAGCCCCTAAGAAGGGCCAATAAAACCAAAGAAAAGAAAATGGCTTAAATGTAATGTACTCATATTTTTTACTTCAAGTGATTTATGTGTGACATAAATATTAATAAGAATCCATAAGCTGCATGAGAGGAAAGTTTGAAACAACTTAAAAAATATATAGGATATTTTCTTGAGTAAATAGTTTTACTAAAAATGCATACAGTGTGGAAACAGCTCAGTAGATTTCAATATATAAGCTTTGAATTATTTTTTGACTAAGGGAACATGAAAAAGAGTGAATGTAAATATGTGGTTTTTGGATTTATTTTTGGAGGTTAGATGTCTATTATTTTGCTGTGATAAAGTAAAGCTTTTGATTCCACTTGTTCTAAAGTTAACATATTAATTAAAAAAAGGTATCTTGTAAGCTGTTACAACAGCAGTGTAATTCTGCAGCCTTTGCCTCTGCAAATACATAGACTGACAGGTAACTTCCACATGAGAAGGCATATTAGTGACATTTTTTGACTAGCCAAAAATTAGTACATTGTACATGATTGTAGTGATGCTTGGTATTTGTTAGGTGAAAAATCCCAGTTTCCTATGAAAGAGCTTAGAGCTGAAAGACAGAAAAAAACAAAGAACGTGTGCCTGCCCTGTGAGGTGCATGACTAAAGATGCTACATTTTACAAGCTATTTAAATGATACTGCATAGATTTTTTTTCCAGTATTAAACATAATTGCACATGCTTAAAGGTAACAGAACTAAACTTAAGTGATATAAAATTAGATATAGCACAGAAGTCACTAGTTTTCAAATAATCAGAAAGAGACTGCAATGAGGAATAGAATCTGCTTGCTTCAATGTCTGAATTTGAAGGATGTTATAAAAACGGAAGGAACTTTTCAATTTTGTTCAACATCACTGTATGCTAAGGAACTACAGAAGTCCTCTTGTGGTCAACACAATAAATAATATCCTATGGAGTGGAAATTAAAGAAACTATCTTCTTTGTGGTGATATTTTCAATGTGCTAGCAAACAAAAAAAATGTCTGTATTGAAAAAACGTTCTTATAAATTTAACCTATGCCCCTTGGAAGTAGTTATTCTTTGCAGAGAGCAGTGTTCAATTTGCTTTACAGGTAAGTTTGATGAATATGGCTTAAACTGACTGTTCTTTTTCTAGTAAAACTATGAATGACTGTTTTTTTTTTTTCCAGTTTGCCAGCTGAATAGGAAAAATAAAATGGGCAAACTGTTTTTGAAGAGAACATGAAACGTTTTCCTTCAAGATGCAAAAACAAAATGGAGAATAGGTCTTCCTGCCTGACTGGCATTTTCAGTGTCTACTAATGTCTTCTGGAAGCATTCAGGTTTACCTGTGGAAAAACTGCAGAGCATGCACCTACGAGTCAGGTAACTATTCCAGTGGACAACACTGCATCTATAAATTAAAAGATCATACAGACAAATGGACAGACATTAGGATTCTTATTTCCATTATTTACCTCATTTACCTTATATCTCCACGCAAAAGACCTTTATTAAAGTCCATATACTATTTTCACCTAAGGGATGTCATTCAGACAAGAGAACTCAGACTGAGCCTGTAAAAAGCACATCCATTCACTCTCTCATTGCAAAAATCCCTTTGTATATTGGTAGTATATATTCTGCCTTCCTTCTGAGGAGCATTTAACATTTAGAAATAATTATTTAATTAAAAACCAACTCCAGTAACATGATCCTTGAATTCACATTTCTTTGCATGTGAAGTGAAACTTCCCTTAGCCTTAATTTTCACTTCTGTTACCTGTCTCTAAGTAACACCACCCAGAGGCATGTGAAATATTCTAGTCTACTTGGTCTACCTGAAGCCATTTGGTTACAATAGTGGGATATTCAATGGGTAAACATGGTCAGTACTGTAATACTTAGAGTTGCTTAGACCTAGCTTAGGCACTGTGTTGCACATATAAACTATTTAACTTGGCCGAGGAACCCATACCATGATGCCGAATGCTTTTCTTTAGTGCGGTTTGATTATATTCAACCTTAATATTTGTCTGAGAGATCTTTTTAGGTAACTAATAGCCCTGACTTTAGTAGATTTTTATGAATTAAAATTCATCTACTGGAGTAATTGGCTGTTTTAGTAGTTCTTTAGGAGAAAGCAAGTAGCAGTCTGTGACTTAGTTTGAGAGTATTTTTATAACTCTGATCTCCTTCCTCTACTTTTTAATTTTTAATTAAATTAAATTTAATTCCTCTATTTTTAATTTTTTCAGTACTGCCCCAACTTTCTATTTGGCTACACTTACATTCCCCAGTGAATATATTTTATTATATTTCTGTACCGAAATGTCAAAGCCTGGCAATGCAAATTTATACCAGAATAGGTACTGTGGAATAAATCAAGACTTTGTTACTTATGGTAATGGAGAATCTCAATTCCTTATATAACCTGAACCAAGACATGAGGCTATAAAAGCAATTAAATAATTCTTATAAGCTGTAATACATCACCTAGGTCAATAGAATTCGAGAGATGAAGCCTGAGAGAGAATTTTTTTTAATAAATACTTGTACATCTTTAGAAATATCATTCAAGAAAATCATACAATTTTATTTCAATATCTATGACCAAGATATCTGATATGGCACCTTATTCATACAGGCCTTCTGTACTGACAATCCTTGAATACTTTCCAGAACAAAAACCTTCAGCCTAAAATATTGACATTGATAAGAGTGCATTTAATACTTGGACAGTATTCACTGTCCATATAGGTAGCGAATGTTAAGGGTCTTACTGGACCAGTTAAGGTACTCAAAAGTTTAAAATCAATTATGTATATAAATGAAAGTGAAAATTATGGAGAAAAGAAAGTAAAACAAATCCAAAACCCCGAAAGCCTGGTGAAGTGCAGATCAATGTTATTCAGACAAAGCAAAGACAAAGATGAGCCAGATCAGTCGGGTAGTGTACAAACAGTGATCAACAAGCCTTTAGTGAAAGGCTTTTATCCCCAAAAAGTGTTCAGATATTGACAAATTACACAATACCTGCAAAATTCAAGCAATTTTGTTGGTTTCAAATGAATTGCAATGTGAATCATACTACGTAAGTGTGAAATAAAAGAGATACCTTTAAGGAATGTAAGGACACAGGTAAATAATTGTCATGTCTATTCATGGGCACATAAATCAAGTTCTTCTGCCAAAATGGCAAAAAGGTATCTTTCATTCCATAGCAAAAGTTATGTTCATTTCCATTTATTTCAAACTGAAAAATAGTATATGCACTGACACTTTAATGTGCATTCTGTCTCTTGCTGTTCCTCTTGGTTGATCAAAGCTAATTTATAGCTCTGTCTTTTTTCATAACTCTCAGCAAAGTATGGAGTTATCAATAAGAAATGAAAATACCATTTTTCCATATAGATGATATGAGCTAAAATCTCATACACCATGGGGTTTACTTACTGAATTATAGCTGATTGGTGGCACTCAGTATAAGACACTCCACAGTCATTTGTAAAACTTTCAGTAACAAAGAGTCACTCCTTCAAAAAAAGTAAATTTCAGAGTTCAGAAAAAGAAATTGAAGTGGAGATCCAGTTTTAACAAACTAAAATGGCAACATCTCATAAGTCAGACCATCAATAACTTTGATTATGCATCCTAATGTTGAAATATATGTTTGTCTCTTATCTGGAGATAACATAAATTAAGAGTTTATAGCACAGTGTGTGTATGCAAGCATATGAATGCATAAACATGTATGCACTCATACAATAGAGCCAAAACCCAGTCAATTTCCAGAAGTAATCATATCTGAAGCCAAGTTTTAACACATAGTTCAAATTCTGCTCAGCTTTTTTGGGAACACCCTTTTTGCTATCATTGGCCTATTTCTACACACATAATTTTCCATCCACAAAATGCTAAGAAAATCGTAATATTCCCCTTCCTTCCCCTCAAATGAGTGAAATAATCCTGAAGCAAGCAAATAAGCAATCCACTTTTGGCGACCTGGTTTGTCAGTGCCTGCAATCACCTTGCAACCTCTGCGCGGGTCAGAGCAGCTGCCCTGTCATGAGCAGCCTGGTGTGCAGCGCTTGGGGGAAGCGCTATGGACAATCTGTGTGAGCTCAGCAGGTACTTTCTTTCTGTCTTGTGGACTGGTGGGTCGTAAGGAGCAGCACAGGTACTCACACAGCATCTGCCCTTGTTTCCAGCTGGAGGTGTGGGAAACATGGGAACCTGAACTCCCAAGAGAGGTGGGAGGGTGTTTGCAGCTGTGTGAATGAACTTTTCTAACAGGCCATTGAGAAATTTATGAGTGTTTATTAACATTTTCTGTTGTGGTGCGTTTTGTTATTTTTCCCTTGATTTTTGATGGTTGTTTTAAAATGGTTTAGTCCCCTCCCCTCTCTCTCCCCCTTGGGTGGTGGGTCCCAACCCCAGGTCCTTCCCCTGATTTCCCTTCTATTCTCCTCCCTTTATTCCAGCACTTTCCCTATCCATCATCCAAACCCCTCCTATAACCCCTGTCCATCTCCCTAGAACCCTTCCCTTCCGTCCAGAGAATTCTCTAGTTCCCATTATTCCATTGGTTTTCCCTGACATCAGTTATTATCCTTTGTTCTCATTGATTATATATGCATATGTTTCCTCCCTAAACTCCTCCTTGTGTGTGCCTTCATTGGTTGTACCCTTTCCCTGCTTATTGTATCCGCCTCCCTTTAAATGTGTGTGTCAGCCATTTTATTTGGCTCAGTCGCACCAGACCCGCTTCGGGGAAATAAAGGACTCTCTGGACTTGTTGGTGTGGCTGCCCCTCCTTCACCTCCTTTGCTCCTGGAACTCGTCCCGGGTACACCTGACAGCCCGACGCAAGGGGCAGGGCTCGCTCTGCCTCTTAGCCGCTACCCAGTCTCTGGCACAGAGACACAAGGGCGGCCCTGTATGCCGCGTGGCCCGTGCGGAGCTAGCCGGGGTTGAACGCAAGGCACGGGTCACCGCGACAATTTTCTAAGTGTACAAAGTTGTCATTTATATATGTTTTACTGCTCATATTGATCCTGATTTCATAGTTCACTGATTATGAGTTAATTAGTGTCATTTCTGAATCAATAAATGGTTTAAATCCTGATTTAAAATATGTGAAGTGAGCAGCTGTTCCTTGAGACAATATTCCAGCTCCAACTTTTTGGACACTAAATATGTAAGTGAGCCAAAAACTGTACTGTGTAGGAGTGAGTTGTCACTAACTTATTTTACACATGAAGGATTGTGATTTTGCTGTAAGTAATGACAGTACTCTATCCTAGACTATCCCTATCTGTACCAGCCAGGTATTATACATATATATATATACATAAGATCTAAAAGAAAAAATACTCCCTAAAATACTAGTCTTATTTCTGCCTATTGTCAGTGGAATAAATCTCTTTCTCTTTCTCTCTCTCTCTGCTTCTCTCCCCAAATACTATCCAGAACATTATTATCTAATCTGCATATTTGCCTGAAAAAACAGCTACTAAATCTTGCAATTGCTTCTATATATACAATAATAAATTTTAAGATTGCCTTGAGCAGCAGTCCAGCTGGGACTGCAGAATGTTATTAATCTCAGTCTAATTCATTGTTGAAAATCAAGCTGAAAAAAGTGGTTCTAACCCTGCTTCTCGAGCACTGAACCTTTGTGGCAAATGCTTGCAAACTTTTCTGTGGTGGGATAGTTTTTCATTAGTCAACACACAGAGTCTGGCTTCTCCAGCTTTTGATAAAGTGCAGGTAGATAACTTTAGTGCTCTATATCACTCATTGGAGGCATCTCTTCTCCACTGAGTAGGATAAATGATGCTTGACATCTAATAGCAGGGTTGTATCAAGAGGCAGCCAGACCCAATCACACCTAAGATAAGAAGACACACATAGGGCAGCAAGGAAGACCATCATTTTATTGATATTCAGGAACGTTATTTCTTTTCAAAGGCCTAAATTAGGGTGAAAGACTCATACCATTTTTCCTAGGAATTGTTTCACTAGACATTTTTCTAATGCATATCAACAAATCAAAATCATGTTTTCTGACAAGAGCAACATTTCATTTTATACAATATCTTTCTGGAACAAAGTGACCTCATTTTCTTACATAGACATTTATCAGACTTTCTTTAGGCTGCAACTTCTCCCTTTGAAATAATACTTATGATAGTACTTAAAAGAGTTCCCATTTTTCCTTTAATCTGTTTCTTTGAATTAATCTTTAAAAGCTAGTTTCATAATACAAAAATATAATGGAAAAATTAAATATCCTTATACAATATCTTTAAGTATGGGAACAAAGTTGGTTTATACAGCTTTAACTCTTTATCTTCTCAGTGACAGCAAAGAGTTCTTTCATTAGGTAACCATGAAAGAAACTTACTTTTAACAGTAGAACTGAATATGGTCTTGCAAAAATTTTTCACGTGGTAGCTTATGGAAGAAAATTGAATAGAAAGCAGGCAACAAAAGTTCCACAGGAATTTACAGATATACTGGTCTTCATCAGATAATTAGCAGAGAACAACCCTATAATTGCTAATATCAAAATCATTTGGTCTCACTACAGCTTCAGAGATTTTCCATATTCCAACCAAAGGATATATTTTTTATCTATTCCTCAAGGATCCTTGGCATTTATGAAACAACTGTAATTATCCACAGGTATATCGGTCTCTTAAACAGATTTTGTATTTCCTTACAAAAGAACCTTATTAGAACTTTAAATAGTAAAGAGGAGAAACAATACTGAAATGTCTCTGTATCAAAAAGTGAACCAATTAGCTATTGCTGGGTTCGCTTCCCTTCAGTTTAAGAGGAGTTAACCAGAAAAGATCAAAAAGTGTGCTTTGTAACACAAATCTGTGGCAAAGAAGGCTTAATACAGATTCTGCCCCTGTGGTGGGAAAGCAGTAGTACTAGGAAAGGGTTGTTACTAGTGTTAAGACAGGCTAATCACTCCTGTTATCTATTGTTGTACAGTTTGAAGAGCTCTTCCTAATGTCCACCTCTATGCTCCATCATGTATTCCCACCACATTGCCTAAATACCAAATTTGGTTAAATCATTCTGAAGCACTTAATGAGGCTGAAAACTTGCAGGATTTAATAGAATTTGCAGTTGTTATCACCTCATTGCTCAACATTTTCATGTCATTAATAAACACACTAAGTACTGGTATTTCTTTTCAGATGGTTAGTTCCTTCATCGTAGAACTCACCTTTTTCTCTATGTGTTGTAGCTAAAAAACCAGATGAAATTAATCCAATCTTTGATCTTAGGGTTTGGGTTTTTTCGAGTTAAATCAGGGTGAAATTTTGTACAAGGAAAGGGAGTCAGTCAGTTGAGGGACATTTCACAGTGTTCATATTAAATGTGCAGAATAGCTAATAAGTTGTTCACATTCTTACAGATGTACTTCTAAACTTAACATTGGGATGCCTTTTTTCAGGTCAAAGTACTGCTTTGTTTTGAGGCAGTAACAGGTTATTCGACTTGACCTCAATAATGCTGACAAATCAAAGACAAGATTTCCTTCTAAGCATGACTAGGTTAAGGGAAAATTTTGATTCTCTTTTTTTGTAAAGAAAGGTAAAAGCTGAGAAAATTGAAGGAATTGAAGGATTTTTGAGTAAGTAGTTTAGAAAACATTTTGGTATCTTATGGGTGACTTCCATTGTGGGTAGCTTGTTTCACTTCAAATTTGTTGTACAACAACTAGTAAAATGGACTGATATTTTCAGGAAAAGAAACATTTTCTTCTTCTCATTTTCGGATTCAAAACAAGTCTAATTAAATTAAAGTTTCCTACTTGTAGCATCAGAAAATACCAATAAGATTATGTAAAGTCTCTCATTTTGTTGTATCTGCAGGTAAATAATGCAAGAGGGTTTCTCAACAGATACTTCTTTAGAAAATTTTTGATAATGCTGTAACAGCTTATGAATCTTCCATAATAAAAATCTCTGATGAGACATACAGAATACATTATTAAAAATTGTTAATATATTATAAATACCACAAAACCCTCACTCTATAAGCAATTCAAATGCCAAGCTATACTCTACTTACTCAAATACATCTTTGAGGAGATGAACGTGATAAAAATGAATGTCAAACACCATAGATGTATGTTGTATGACTTTTCCATTTCCACATTTGACCCTTCCGCAGGCAACAAGATGCATTTTTAGTGGTATAAAGCATTTCTGTTTGTTCTCATAAATTTTATGTAAATATTGTACTACAGAAAGTACAGAATATTTCCTTGAATAATTTTCAGTTCCTAATCTATTAGTTATGTGAATTGTAAAACAATCCCATATCTTGCTTTAAGAATCTAAATTTAATAAGAAACCAAACTCTTAACAGAAAATGAAACAGAAAATTATTAATATCAAGCAATATAATATAGTATAAAATTATTACTATCAAGCAATATAATAAAAATTATTACATCAAGCTGTAAAACTTAGGTTAATACAATTAAAACTTAAAAGGAAAAAGTTTCTTTGTTTATCAAGTTGTACATATGGTATACAACTGTTAGAAAAGTAGCGTGAAAGCAAGTGGACAATGGGACTTGAAGCCTCAAACTGGTTGCTGAACATATTCAGCTACTGTGAGAGCCTTACCCAGATCAGTCAGCTCAGGAGCTGTCCTCCATGTGCACCATCTCTGCATCTCATAGGCTTACATTACTTACCTCACAAAGATGCTGTCATGACTGTGATATTGGAAAGCTGAAGCGCTGTGGAGATGGGAGATGGAACATGAAATATCATGGGCCCCTTAATATCTTCAACTAATCAAAAAGCCACCAATTTCCTCTAAAAAATTTAACAGTAATTAAAGCTGATTTACACTTCAAACACTTTGTTTTGTTTAAAATTCTTGTCAGAGTTTTTAGATAAGCTATTTTAATGCATTAAGCATTGAAAATATGTCCTTTGACCACTCTTACATCATATTTTGTTTTTATATAGCAGCTGATGCCATATCAGATTTTATGAGTCAGTATAAAACCACTATAAATTCCTTATAAATAGGAAGCAAAGAGAATTTTAAAATTATTTTTAAATTTTCTTGGATTGTTTTACAATTGAATTTGAACATTTTAAAAGTAGACCAAGTTCCTTGAAATTTTACTTATATATAAGATTATTTTTCCTACTTGTACCATTTTGAATTGAAAATATTGGAATTTTGATTTAAAAATGAGTGTTCAGAATGTCTTTTCTTGTACCATTCACATAGGAAACTCCATGTTTTAAGGGGAAAAAACCAGACTTGAAGTGATTTNGAGTGTTCAGAATGTCTTTTCTTGTACCATTCACAAAGGAAACTCCATGTTTTAAGGGGAAAAAACCAGACTTGAAGTGATTTAATATTTTCTATTGAAAGCAAAACAATTTTTGATTAATCCAAAATTATTTTGATTGGAACACATTCCAGAGCATAGCTTTAAACCTGCTTGTGTAAGGCTTTTTTGCTCAATTTATGGATGTACTCCCTTCCTCCTGACC
>WEIT01011387.1:0-10966 GCA_013389985.1 Dryoscopus gambensis
AAGACTCTAATTTTGAGGTGCTATACCATAACATACCTGGAAGTACTTCAGTAATCCTTCAGTTCTGTTCAGAAGAGCTCTGCTTGCAAGTTAGTTCAGTCCTGCATCTCTTGTATACATTGATTTTCTGAATTTCTTACCAGACAAAACTGAAATTTAGTAGGACAAATATCTTGGTTTGATAGATAACAGAAAGTGTTTTCTAACTGGAATAATATTTTTTAGAATTGCCTGCATGAAGGGGTTTTGAATAAGGGAATTCAGGAAAGGAAATCTTTGTGCTGTGTTGCTTAAGCAGTGTGTAGGAACAAGTATTGGTAAGACATGTGAATGCAAGAGATGTATTTTTTCCAGTAATCCATGATGGGCAGCTGAACTGTATTGTATAACTACATTTTAAAAAGAAGGATGGCTGGTAAAATTCATTTAGAAACAGACAAAACACCTCAAAACTATCACTCATATTCATTTTGTGGTGATGTCATGTCAGACACAGTGAAGTCAATTTTTAAATATGTTATCAATTTTTTAAATAACTAATACCCAGATTAGGAAGGAAGGAACTCTGAACCTTTTTTTACATAATTGATCTCCTAAATATATGTGGCTGTTCTGTAATTTATTTTCCTGAGTAAAATTTTTCCCTTTATTATCATCATTACTACCTAAGAATACTATCCATGACAGAGTTTAGCATTTTGAATTCATTAGCTTACAGGAAGACAGTGGTTCTGTTACATAATAAACAGGCAGAAAATAATCCTACAGCAACACGTAATAAAGCGCAAGAAAGATCATGTTTACCTTAATATGTCATATATTATCCTAAATTATCTGTTTCTCTTAAAACTACTAGACCTATGCTGTATCAGAAAATGGCGAATGAAATTACCTTACAGCAATTACTGTAGAATGGTATTAACTTAAAAAATGAACAACTCCCTCCCCCATACCTGTCCTGTATTAATAGAACCCTTATTTTTCAACATATGACTTTAAATGGAATATTTAGGCATTTTCTCTAGCCAATTTTCTCAGTGCCTGAACTTTAGTCTTTATTGTTTATTTCAACGCTTCTCTGGATTTTTTTTCCATATTTCATGCACTACATTATATATTTTTCTGTTTCAACAGCTTTGTTTTATAAGTGCGAATTTTTAATTTAGGTTACAATAATTCTGCTGTACCAAAGATTTAAGTTCAAGACTTTAACATTAGGCTAACTTTATATTAATGTTTCTAATAGTTATTTCTGTCATTCAGAAATATATCAGGTCACCATTATCTGCTGCCCCACAGGTGTAAATTTTACATATTTTACATAAAATTAATGAAAAATTAAGTTAGGGGAAGGTCATTCTGCTGTGTGGGACTGTAATATTACACTTGATGTGCTATGTGAACTCCAAACAATTAATCAGATTTTCCATAATATTTAATGAAACCTTTAAAAAAAGGATGACAAGGCACTGAGATTACAGACATGTTTTTCATATCATATCTCTGTGTACTTATTTCCAAATAACAAAATAAGTGCACAGAAGAACTACAGAAGTTGTAGAAGAAACTGGGTGCACTTCAAGCATGTGTTGCTGTCATCGGTTTACTGTTACGCTGTACACACAAGTGAAAGAGAAGCATCTGGCTTCAGCCATACAAATTCATCTCTTACCTCACTCCCTTCTCCATACACATTACAAATCTTACCATGTCTCTGTGCTCTGTGTCAGTTTCTTCTCCACTCTTTCAGCACTCCCATTATCCTGTAACCTGGTGAAGCTGAAGAGGAACGTGGGTAATGCTTAGAGATTGTATGCGTCGCTGAGGTTCTCTGGTTCCGTTCCTTCTGGTGTCTTTCTGCAGTCATCTGCACTAGGGATGTAAGGGAAGGGAGCCAGGAGAGCAACTGGTTCTGTGGAAACCAACTGTTGGTCCCATCCCTGAAATTACAGACCATGTTTCCCATATATCACATTTCAAAAAGTCCGTGTTTGCAAAAACTATCTGCTAAATTAAGGTTTTTCAGAAAACCTCATCCCTGGAGAAAAATGCAAACTCCATTTTTCATATAGTTAATAGAACTAATATATCCTGTCAGGCTTATTCTTTTTGGACACTGTTTATCAGTCACCACCTGATTCCACTGATTCAACTGGATCAGCTATGAGAGAATGGAAATGCATGTTTCTTATCAGGAGACAAAGGACATTCATATTGTAGAAGTTGTAATTCTGGATAAACTGCTTAATGCTAAACAGACTCAGGTGCAGAATTGCCTATCTTTGTGACTTTTTATGATATTTGAAGATTAAAAAAATTATACTCTGGATTAGCCATAGATATTTTCTAATGTAATTGCTTTCGGGGTAGTTGTCATCAATTTTGTAAAGTGATTTAATATTTCTGCATGGAATAACTGCACAAGATGGAAAACAGCTTAGTAGCAATGAGATTATGACTACAAATGTGGTTCTTAGAGTAACAGACTACTCTTGTTATCAAACATGAATGAAAGATTGAGACCATCATTGTTTGCATCATCTACCTGCATAGCATCTCTCAGACCAACCCTTATGATTTGGGAACTCATGCTTTAGACTATGGCAGTGACAATATTCTTTCATAATGGTGTGGGTGAGGAAGAGCAACACTATGGGCATTCCAATGGTAGCACAAGTCAATCATTCTGAAAATGTCCGTTCAGAAAGAAGCACTCAAATCAACCAAACCAACTGATCTCTGGGTTTCTTGGCTGTTGTTTATTCAAATTATATGGTATTTTCCTATTTGTTTTTCTGTTTAATGACTAATTTAAGCTGAAAGGGCTTTACTGTTGTGAAGTTGTAATATGTTGACTCTGGCCTGCAACTAAGAACCCACCAGCTGCTCACTTATTCCCGCAGTTTGGGGAAGAGAATTGAAAAGGCAAAAGTGAGAAAAATTAGTGGATCAAGATAAATATAATTTAATAAGTGATGGGAATCAAAGATGGGGGGGAAAAAAGGGTGGTGCAAAAGCAATTGCTCACCACCTCTGACCTGCAGATGAATGCCCATTTCTGTATCCTCTGCAAAGGGGTATTCTGTTAATCAACATGGCATGTTTCATGAACATCATTTTTGAAAGAAAATGTCAGTGCCAACTTTCTCATTGCACTTTAAGCTATTTATACAAAGCTTCTCTCATAAAATAATAGGCATTTAACTCCCAATTCCAATGAACTACAAGGTCTTTTGATGGTCTTGTTGCTTCTGGCTTATGTACTAAGACCAGTAACTTCTAAATATCTGGCTTGTGCTAGAAGCAGTGTAGAGTGCCATGCTGCCTTTGTACTCTCCCTTAAATATGTTGCTGCTTCGTGAATTTAGCATTTAAGATATCAGTAAATCTCCTTCAGTGTATTAGGCCAGTTTTTCACTTTACCTCCAGGGTAAGCTGAAAGCAAAAATCACTTTCAGTGTGGAGATCATATCTGCTCACTGGAAAACATTAAAAATCTTTCTTCCTGAAAACATTACGATAGCTGACCTCAATATATTCTCATTTTATGAATTAGAAGACTGTGATTTTACAGTTTTATTTCTACATATTAACTTTTTTTTTTCCTTAAAAGAGATCTTGCAGCCTAAAAAATGAATTCCTAAGTACCTGCACAGGTACAATTTACTGAATTGTTTTTACTGCTCTGGCTATCACCCTTTTATTTTAGCCTGTTATGACTGCTGTGAAATAGATATGAAATAGAGGTTGGGTGCTTTTCCAGTTAGTCTACTATGCCTTCAATAGACATTCAGTGTCAGAGAACACTGTGAAGGTTACATGAAGCTAAGAGAAAGAGTGTGAAATCACATTGAATCAAATTAGTCAAAAAATTAATAGGGTGAGAATTATTAGCTTTATACCCTAGCTGTATTTTGAGAATCCTGTAAAACTGATATGTGCTATCACAGTAAATCTTTTGAGTGAAGAACTGCACTGTGCAAGAAAATTTCTTGATAGACTAGCACACTGTATTTCCTCTTAAACCTCCTGAATCCACAAGGTTTAAGATAACTTCATGAAGTCCTCCCAGTAGCTCAAAATTTTAAGGATGTTAGATTGTCTACCTAAGGTTGAGAGCATTATGAAAGATATTTCCGGTGCTACTTTACCAGGCAGTTCCAGCCTCTCGTATATTTATTTAGAATCCTACACAACAATCCTACACAATTTGAAGAGAACCAATTTAAGCAGGTGGAAGCCAGCCATCTGATAATAACTCAGCAGTCAAAGCAACAGTCTCCTAGCCATGGTAAAGAATTTGTCTTTGTTATCGTGCCTCAAAATACCTAAGAATCATTAGCTGATCTATATAAAATAATTAAGAGAGGAATGAAAGATTTTCTGGGTGTTTTTTTCCAAGATCTACAACAGTATTAAAAACAAGTATGTGATACAATTCCAGATGTAGAACAATTGTTTAGGCTGTAATAGTTTGCAATGATAGAAGTCCTTTTTCTTGAATTATTTCAAATTTTATTTTAAGAAAGATGTTTCCATTTAGAAATACTGTAAAAACCAACTCATTTAGTTTAGGCCTGTTTGTATATATAGTCATGTATGGATATATATGTATCCGTATATTTTAATTTCTTTTTGTCTATTATTTTGGACTTTAATAATAATTTTTTCACCAGTTTCTATTTGAAGCAAGTCCTTTATTTTCACTAATTTTGTGTGTTGGGTATCCTGTTAGTTGATAACTGCTATTCCTAAGCACAGGCATATGATCCGCTTTTCAAAAGATTGATTTTCAGTTCCGACTGGTCATCTGCCACTGCTGAAACAGACAATCATTTTTGAGTCCCAGTATGAGCAATAGGGAGGGAATACCAATAATATATTTTAAAGAGGATTTTTAAAAATAGATTTGCTTTAAATTTGGAGTCTCCAAAATAGTGCTTGCTGCTATATTGCTAAGGTGCTTATTCAAGTTACTAAACTTGTTTCTGAAACATTTATGATAAACAGTATAAACTGTTGTGAATCCTCATTGAATTACAAAGGAGTTTCTGTGCATAAAAAAAACCTTCTTGTAAGACAGGAATAATTTTAAAGATTGTAAAGTTTAACTTGGGTCCTTTAGTTTTATTTGTTTGAATGCACCAAGCATTTCCAATGTTCTGGTAAACAGTGAGCTATAATTTTATGGGTTTGCATGGCAAGTATTTGGTATAGGGGGGCAGCAGTGGGGGGCTTCTGAGAGAAGCTGCCAGAAGCTTCTCCAGTGTTCAATGCAGACAATGTCAGGCGGCTCCAAGATGGACCTACTGCTGGACAAAGCTGAGCCCATCAGCAACATCGTTAGCACCTCTTTGATAACTGAGTGAAGAAAGGGAAAAAAGCCCTCTATAATTAAAACTGTAGGTAGGAGTGAGAATACGTGCGAACAACGCCTTGGCAGATAGCAAGGTCAGTGCAGAAGGAGGGGGAGGAGGTGCTCCAGAGGCCGGAGCCGAGATTCCCCTGCAGCCCGTGGTGAAGATCCACCCGCACCAGAGCAGGTGGATGCCTGAAAGATGCTGTGATCCCATGGGGAGCCCCTGGCAGAACCTGCAAACCCTTGGAGAGAGCACCCCACACTGGAGCAGGCTCCTGGCAGGACTTGGACCCCGTGGGGGACCCACGCTGGAGCAGTCAGTTCCTGAAAAACTGCAGCCTGTGGGAAGGACTCACAATGGAGAAATATACGGAGGACTGTCTGCCATGGGAGGGACCCCACAGTGAAGGAGAGGAAGAGTGTGAGTGAGCAGTTCTACCTCTGAGGAGGAAGGAGCAGCAGGGAAAACATGTGATGACCTGATAGCAAGCCCCATGCCCTGTCCCGCATGTGGCTGAGCAGGGAGGAGTTGGAGAATTTGGGGGTACCGTTTAGCCTGGGAAGAAAGTAGGAGCGGGAGCAAATGTGGATTTAATATTTGGTTTTATTTCTTATTATCCTACTTTAATTTGTTTGGTAATACATTAAATTAATTCCCCCAAGTCAAGTCAGTTTTGCCCATGACGGTGAGGGCTGAGTGATCTCTCCCCACCCTCAGCTTGCTTCATGAGCCTTTCATTATATTTTCTCTCCCCTGACAAGAGGGAGGAAGGGAGGGGAGTGATAGAGTGGCTTTGGTGGGCATTAGGCATCTAGCCAGGGTCAACCCACCATATAATATTCTCATATTAACTATTTTTTAAAGCAATTTTTAAATAAACCCATTTTTTCTGATAGGTGAATCATTAATCTTCTGTTATTTACGCAAATTGCATTTTCACCGAATCGTAAAGATTAACTTTAATTTTTACACACTCCGTTTTGTTAAACTAGCACCAGAATGAGCATACTAGAAGATTCTAATGCAGAAATTCTTTACCTTCATCAAAGTAAGATTAAAAAACATTTCCTAGATTAGGAACATCTATCAGTAATTTATTTAAGAATAAGATAAAAAGTGAACAAAAGGCTAAAATATATACCTAGTAAAGCAGAAACCTTGTTTTAAGGACTAGATATGTAACTAACTGGCATTGCTCCAATGAACGCTTCATCAAGTTACTACACTTTCACAGAATTTCATTGAAATCACGACTCCATTTCCAAGGTGATCACCAGCTATGATATTACAACTCTGTTCTGTAAATTCCTCTCTGATGCAATAAGGGGTACCCCAAAATTGGTAACCTTTTACATAAAGGAACTAGAGAACATTGTTTCAAAGTCCATAAACTAAGGCTTGAAATGTTCAGAGGTAACTGAGTTCCTGTCTGCTCATTTCACATAAAGCCCTAAAGTCAGGTTTTTTCATGCACTTTCTGAATAGGTAGGATTTCAGCGAGTTTCATGTGTTTGGTCTGTACTCTAGCCTGGACTTATAAAAATCCAAATACAAGGCAGTTAGAGTCAGTGCTTTTGCTCGACTATCGAGCCAGATATGCCTAGTTGTGTCTGGAATATCCTAAGTTCTTTGTCCTGCCCATGTATTTAACCTGCTGGTCTGGGGAAATTGATGTGCCAATGCTTCCAGGGATACTTTTTGTTTAGTCTCAGAATAAATTGTATCAGCACTGTATCTTTTTGTCTACCTTTGGAAAATCCAGACAGGGTCTTTTTTCACGCTGCTGAAACTATATGCTACTATTGTGGTTTGGGAATGGATAGCTCTGAAGTCTATGATATCCGTAATGTGTCTTCAGATCAGTGGTTGAATGCTTGAAAACTATGATCTGAAACAGCTTGTGGCAATGAAGCTTAACTGAAAGCAGGCCTGCCCCTGTTGAGAAGGCTGTTTGTTTAAGACTGGTTTTGGTGTTATCTTTCGACAAAGGTTAAGCAGCTCCCTGCCAAGGGTGTTGGCTCACAGACCACAGTGTTCAGGAATTTTATTCTTCCCTTGCTAATACAACTGCAGAAGAGAAGCACTTAGCTGCCTAACTTGGACATAAGCATTCTGCTTGAGACACAATAGAAAGAGTACTATTCCTAGATAATCAGGGAACAGGAATTTAACCCAAAGAGATTTAAACAGACATTTTTCAGCACACTTAGGAATGGTAGAGAATTTTCTGGTGATTCATATGACTGATACTTTTATTAATTTTATGGATTTTTTTTAAAATACAGTAGATGATGCTTTAACTATACATTTAGAACGAATGCTACTCACTTTATAAAGCACTTTAATATTAGAAAAGCATTAAAAATAGATATCAATAATGATGAATTTTTATGCATCCCTAATGAGTTAATTAAAATGACAGTAATGTTTCAATTTTAATAAAAATTATGCTGCTGTCAATGAGATGAAAGTATTTGGGCAGATTTTGAGCACCTTGCCTTGGTGCCCAGTGGACATAACAACAGAAATTAAGCACACGTAATTAATACCAACAGAAAAAGAACTAATTGTTAAAAACTATAATTGCCATCTGTTCTTGTCAGTATTATTAATGTGCATAGAATAGCCTTTATCGCAAAATAGCTTACAACTGTAGTGTTGACAAAACTTGTTTCTTTCAAAGAAGCTGGACTTGCAGTAAAGAAGGTAAGGTGAGCAAACAAATTCAAAATGTTAACACAGCCTAAGAGTATTGGTGTATCAGCCAATTTATAATTAGTTGCAGCTTGCAAGGAATGCAGATCTCATGGGAATACAACCACAATAATACTTGTAGATAAGGTGCTGAACCATCCATGTGTTATACTTTGGTATCTTGTAACTATTAGAGTTAATCTGACAATGTAAGTTTGATTTCTTATTTTCTGAGGAAAAATTATGCCTTGTTTCAGTTTCCATAGCTACTAGTGTTCAGTTGATGTATTTGCTATGCAAAAAATAAGCTTTTTTTCAGTTTTGTAAATTTAGTATGCTCTATATTGCAAGATTTTTGAATAATTTTCTTGGCCCAGAAGGAACAATTTCATGCAGTTTAGTGAAATGATATTTTACAATTAGTTATCATCAGATTCTCTTGTAACATAGTTTCCTATGGCTTATTTGTGTTATCAGGTTACTGCCAGATCCCTACAGTCTCCTGAATCTCCTAAAATCTGGTAGCTAAATTCTGTAACTTGGCAGAGGAGTAGAGGTCTGAAATAATAGGTTCTTACAAGAGTCAGGTTTAAGGTAAAAGTGTGATTCAGGTAAAAAGAACATGATTATATTCTTTATTCTCCATAATACAGAGGGAGGATGTTCTGTGAGCTGAGGCAGAACTCACAGAAGGGCGAGCCAGTTGCGGATGGCCTGCGCTTGTAGCTCGCTTTTACAAAAAAGGCTCTTTTGTCTAGCCTTAAAGAACCAAATGCTGCTAGTTCCATGGATAAGTGAAGAACGTGTGCTGGATTTTTTTAATTGGCACAGGATTCAAATTACGGTTACCCTTAGTTTGTGGAGAAATTAAATATACATTGCTATTCAGGGAGGTATTTAGGCAAATGTATCGCTTTAGCTAAATGTTTATACTAAGATTTTCCCATGCTGAAAAATGTTTGAAATACTTTCTGAACCGAGGCAATAGAAACTTGTCTCTTGAGGCAGTGAGCTCTGCAACTTAACAAATTCATAGAGAAGTTCAGAAAGGTATCAATTTAGATGATGAAACTGGGAGCCTTGATGCTACCTCTGAGCAAATAACAAATAACAAAATCAGACTTTTTGCTCGATTTGAACAATAGTAATTTCTGTTTGAAGTGTAAGGGAGTTTGGTTTGATTTGTGTTTTTAATGTGTGTGTCACTTCACTTACTTCTGTATGCCCATTTTGTTATTCTCGTCATACGTTACTGCCATAAATAATTTTTTTTTTCACTTGAATTTAATTTTAAAGTCAAATAGCTCAAAAGAAATGCTTTTAAACAACAGGATCTGTAAGAGATCACTAAGTGTGTCTTGAAATCAACTCTTTAAAACTCTCTTATGTGTTTTGCTTTTCTCACAGTACATTTAAGATTTAATTCTTCAAATTGTTCATCACTGGGAGATTACTGTCCATTTTTATACACGGGTGATATATGACAGGGGTTTTATTCTTTGATTTTCACAGGGCTATTCAATTGCTGTTTCTAAGGCATAGTTTGAGAAACATTAAGCAAATCGTGGCATTTTACGTTTAATTAATCCAAAAATAATTTCAGAATAAAAAATGTTCAATATATAGAGAGAGATGACCAGAGAAACTCAAAACTTCTAGAAATACTTGGTCTTCATATAGTAATTTCACCCACAGAGATAAAATGGCAAATTTTGTGCGAGAAATAATGACATTTCTTAGTTCAGCGGTCAGAATCACTGGACATAAATATTTTGCTGATGCTGACAAAAAATTTATATATTCCTTTTATATTTTTTAGCTTGCAAGGCAAGAGTAATCACTCACAGCAGTTTGTAATTCTTAAAGCTCTGGTCTTAAGTCTCTTACCAAGAACTTGCCTATGACAAAAAATCTTAGAAAACTTCAGCTTATTCAACAGTTTTGTGGTTTGGATGTCCCCTTGCACTGGGACTGTTGATTTTAATTATTTGCAGCAACAAGTGCATTACTTTAATATATCATAAAATAAATGCTGATGGAATATTTCTGATTAAATTACATGAGGAGATGTCAGTAGACTCACTGGTCTAACTGATCCTAATTATAGTAGTGTGTGTACAATTTGTCTCCGCTACCATAGGAAAATTATTAACCCCACAATTATGGGCAGTAATTCTGTAATATGATACTATACTAGTTTCTTTAAACATATGACACTACTAAGTAGCTAGACTTGATAAATTCATAAATCCATGTACTAAAACCAGTACAACTATGAAATTATCTGACTTTGAGGCGTAGCCAGCACAACTAAAGTTATGTTGAGTTTAAGACGTATACTGTCTTCCTAAAAGTCAGAATGTATGTAAAGGGAAATGCCCAGACTTATGACTTGGAATTCCATTATAAAGTTTTTTTCCTAAAAGCTATGTTTACATAGATAGTGAGTTTTATATTTAACCTTGGTTCTTTAAAGCAAGTCTCTTTTTTGTCTTGAACACCAGGAATATCACTAGATGATCTTACAAGAGGGTCTTGGTTTGGATGGTTTTACAAGGTCATCTGTTTTTAATTGAAAGAATTATAACTGTAGATAAGTTCTTATCACTGGGCCAAATTCTAAATGAAGACAAATACCTCAATGTTTAGCTTCCTAAAGAATTATAAATGCTAGACTGGATTGATAAAATTTATTACACCACTCACTATCAGACCATACTGTTTGTTTATTATACTTAGCATAAGTACGAAAAGAGTAAATAGACTTGGTTTTGTAATCTAAGCAGTCCCTAGTTTTCTCCAGGAAGCTGTCTTGTTGCTGGATGCCATTGATAAAAATGAAGAGAAAATTATCAAACTTTTTCTGTGTACTAAAACATAAAAAATAATTAAGAACTTCTATTTGGACTCTT
>WEIT01011388.1:0-24493 GCA_013389985.1 Dryoscopus gambensis
CAAGAACGCCGTGGTTTGTGGGATAAGAACAGGGCGGGTTTGGGGACACAACAGGGCGGTTTTGGGGGGGAATCCCCCCAATTTTGGCTGCAGCGCTGCTGGGTTCGGCGCGAGTCGCACCGGGAGGTGCTGCCGGAGGAGCCGCGGCTCCCGGTGCCCCTGGAAGCCGGGGGTAGGTGGGGAGGGAACGGCCCCAGAGCTCCCCGGGGGGATCCAGCGGCTCCCGGGAAACACCCCAGGGGGGGTGCGGGCGTGAACAGGGACCCGGAAAAGCCGGCGCTGTGGAATTGAGGGAATTCCAGCCGGGGAGTCACATCCTGTCACCTGGGGCCGGAATGTGAGCGGCAGCGTCTGACCTGGGCGCTGTGAGGACGGGGGAGGAGCTGAAACCTCAGCCTGGGATCAGGGATCGCCGGGGGAATTCCAGATCTCGATCCTCTGTTTCCTTTTCCACCTGGATTTTCCTTGCGGGAGCGGGGCACGGGGGATCTGGAATTGTCCAAGGCCAAGCTGGGACAGTGGGAAGCGCCCCTGCCCCTGGGACAGGAGGAGCTTTAAAGTCCCTCCCAACCCAAACCATTCCTCGTTTTTCTCATTCCAAGGATGTTATGACCCTGGGCTATCTGAGAAAGTAAACGTTGGAATTCCAGAGGATAAAACAAAGGAAAGGAATTGTTCCTTGTTCCCCTGGTGCTGCTCTGTGGTTGCTGCTGTGGAATGCTTTGTTTTCCTGCAGCACAAGAGTTAAAGCTGCCCAAAATCCCGTTTTAATGAGCTGCCATAATCACTTGGAGCGCTGGACTTGAGCCTCGTTTCCCAAGAGCTGCTGGAAGTGAACCCGGAGGAGGGATTGGCCACAAGGGCTTGGTCACCTCAGTGTGACCTCAAAACCTGCGCTGCCCCCTTGAACAGCATTTAAAAAATTCGATTATTATGATTTATTTTCAAGCTAAAAACCCCCAAACCACCATAACCTCACCTTTCCCACCCGCCTGGAGCACACCTGGCGGTGCTGGAGGTCAGGATGTTCCCCTCCCGTGCCAATCCTTGATCTCTTGGCACCTCCTGCCAGCCCCGAGGGCAGAAATAGCTCCTTTATCTCGGCTTCCCAGGGCTGAGACAGCAATTTCCACCAAAATGGGGATAAATTCAACCCCACGGTTCTGGGGAGGGTGCGGTGGTGGAGCTTCTCCCGGTCACAGCACGTCCTGGAAGTGCAGAATTCCAGTTAATTATTATTATGATTATAATTAGAATGAAGGCCTGGTGTGGAGTTCGGCCGTTCCAAAGCTGGGAGCTGCTCCTGGCTGGGAGCAGGGATTGCACCAGCCCTGGAGAGCAGCCTGGGGTTGGCCCCGGTTATCTGAGCCACTAATTACCCCCCTGCACTAATGAGATTCCTGGAAGTGGGAAATCTCCTCCTCCAGGGCGTGTGTGGCCACGGGAGCTGTCTCTGCCCGGAATTCCAAGGAATTGCTCCGGTTTTGGGGGCAGTTTTGGCAGTTTTGGTGAATGTGGTGCCACGGGAGCTGTCTCTGCCCAGAATTCCAAGAAATTCCTGCAGATTTTGGGGCACTTTTGGTGAATGTGGTGCCACGGGAGCTGTCTCTGCCCGGAATTCCAAGGAATTGCTGCAGGTTTTGGGGCACTTTTGGTGAATGTGGTGCCACGGGAGCTGTCTCTGCCCGGAATTCCAAGAAAGTCCTGCAGATTTTGGGGCAGTTTTGGTGAATGTGGTGCCACGGGAGCTGTCTCTGCCCGGAATTCCAAGAAAGTCCTGCAGATTTTGGGGCAGTTTTGGTGAATGTGGTGCCACGGGAGCTGTCTCTGCCCAGAATTCCAAGGAATCGCTGCGGTTTTGGGGGCAGTTTTGGCACTTTTGGTGAACGTGGGGCTCTCCCAGCGCTGATGGCAAGGAAGGCCTGACGTTCCTCCTGGAATAACTGCAATATTCCACTCTGCCTATGGAAAGGAGCCCCGGGGTGGCTCCGGATGGTGCCCTCAGCACTCGCAGGGGTGTCTGGAGGCAAAGCTGCTCTTCTGTGCAGGGACTGGAGTGTCCCAGGCCAGCTTGGAGCAACCTGGGATAGTGGGAGGTGTCCCCAGCCATGGCAGGGGTGGAATTAAATGAGCTTTGAGGTCCCTCCAGCCCAAGCCAGTCGGAGATTCTGTGAAATCTCGGGGAGTTTTTGCCTCTGCAGCAGCACACCCTGCTCGGAGGCTCTTGTTTTGCAGGAAATCGTGGGGGATCTCTCGCTGGTTCTTCCTCTTTTTGCTGCCGACCTCGTGTCCGGGGGAACTGGGAGAGCTCAGCCAGGGCGGGGTGGGCACTGCTGAGTTAAAATCCTCTCCTCGGAGGCCTCTGCTGTGGGAATCACTTGGAAGAACACCTGGAAAGAGCAGCACTTGCTGGGCAGGTGGGATTTTTCCTGCCGGTGCCGTTCCCGTGGCGAAGCCGTTCCGAGGGCGGCCGCGGTGCCGCTGTTCCCTCTGGGTGTGTGTGTGAGATAACGGGGCTGCTGCCCAGCTCCAGCAGCAAATTCCCTGCCTGGAATGGGAGCCTGGAGCTGGGATGGCCGAGGCAGGGAGGGATGAGGTGAAATCTCCGAGTTGGGCTCCCGGGATTTGGAAGATTCCCGTTGAGCGGCACCGAGCGGATTCATTTCTGCCTCGGCAGCTGATCGCCCCCAGCTAATTGTGTTTGGTTCTCTCCTTCTCCCGACCTCTCCCCTCTGCTCTCCAGTCCCATCCGTGCATCCAGCAGGCTCCGTGGATCCCGGGCCGTGCCGTCGGAGCGGGAGCTGCCTCCCCCGGGAGCACCGGCGGGCGCTGCCGTGGCTGCCCAGAGGTTCAGGTCGCCCTGTGCTCCTCCTGCTTTGTGTGGCTCTTCCCCTGATCCCTTTGTGTCGTGAGATCCGCGGGTTCCGGGCCCAAACCCACCCCTTGTATCCCGAGGGATCAGACGGGAGAAGTGCTGCTGAACGCGGCACAAATCCAGGTTTAATTCCTCACCAAAATAAAAGGTGCAGGACTGGGAAAATCCCTGCCCGGAGCTGGTTGAGTATGGGATGGGGAGTGGGGAAAGCTTAGGGCTGGAGTAGGTGGTTAAGGGAGGCTGACTTGGAGTGGAATTTGAGAATTATCTTATGGGGGAGCTGCTTTAGTCCAGCCTAACTCCTCTTAATCTCAGCCGAATATTCCCTGAAAATCTGCATGACTCAACTCCTCCTCCTCCAGCAGCCTCTCGAGCTGCAGCTGAATTTCCTTTGCAGTCAGAGCAATTCCAAGAGGAACTTTTTAAATAGCTGCTGGAACAGCTGCATGGGAGGAAGCAGGATCAGGATGGGAATGCTGATGGAGGGGGAGTGGAGCAGCCTGTGCCTTCAGAAACCCAAAGTGATGGGGCTGGAACTGCTCAGCTTGGCTTAGGAAATCTGGGATGAGGAGAAAGCTCAGCCTTATGTAAGGGAATCTTGCCAGAGGGATGCTTGTGGGTTGTGTGTTCACTTGCTGCAGCCACAATATTCTGGGATCTTCCATTATCCTGCTTTTCTCGCCTCACATCTGAGGGTGCACAAAGGGCGTGGGGATGCTCCGAAATTCAGTTTATCCCTCAGGAATCTTCACCTGAGCAGGGTAAAACCGGGAGAGGACACAGCTCCGTCCACCCTGACCCTGCCTGGAGCTGTCACTTCCCACTCAAGCAAGGGGAAGAAGCAGCAGCGCTCCCAGCAGGGATTTAGCGTGGAATTAGTTGTAGGAAGAGCTCTGAGTCGCGCTCGGATCCGTGTCCCTACATCTGCCAGAAATGGGGATAATCCTCGCAGCAGCAGCAGCAGCACCTGGGCTCTGTGTGCTGACCCACCTGGCGAGCGGAGGTGGGCAAGAAGGCTCCCAAAAAAACACCACGTGAGCTGCAGCTGGAGTAAAGTTTGTTCCTATAGAAACTGCCGGCGGTTACGTAAGGAGCGGCGGCTCGCGTGCCGGCGCGCGGGGAGCTCGTGCTCCAAAATGCAAAGTAGGTCTGCAAACCGACCCGAAAGTCAGGAATAGCTCGGGGCTCCTCCGGGTTGATCCCTGGGAGTGATGGTTCCCTGCGTCCCAAGAAATCTGGGACAAAATCGGAGCTTTCGGGAGGAGCTGTCTTGGAGCAGCGAGTGCGAGCGTTGCCTGGGCCTCAATAAACTGGTTTGCCTCTTTTTTTGGCAAAATGTGCCGTTCCTTCCTGACCCTTTCCCTAGGAATTCCAAGGGGTAGTCCATGTTTAGCTCTAGATATCGAAAAGATTCTCAGTCCATCAAAACCTGACCCAGGACCTGCCACTCTTCCTCTGCTCAGAGCCTTTTTCAAGGACTTGGTGGCTTCTAAAACATCCAAAATTGAATTTCCAACTCAGTTGAAATTGGAAAACAGAGTCTGAATATTTTTAACGTGAAATGAAGAATTAAAAACATCTTAAAAGGTGGCCAAATTCTATTTACAGCATCAAAATTCAATTTTGTGATGGCAGAGCTTCCATCCTGCTGTTCTGTTTGCAGGTGCATGTGGGCACCTATCACCTAAAATTTTTGCATTCCGTGGGAATTCTGGCCTCCTTGGAATCTGTAATTTCTAGGATTGATTGATGTCTGGTTTTTGGTCAAAAATGATGCCATGGATGGCGGAGCTGACTGATTTTTTTATGTATATTTATATTTTTAGGCTGTGTCACCATCAGTCTCGGTGACGTCACCCAGCTCTTTTTCATGGATCCTGACGATAACACGGCTTGAAATTCTTGAAATTGTCCCTGTCGCCGTTTTTATTGAGTGAAGGAACAACCATCACTGTCTGCAGCAGCAGGAAAGCCCCACCCTGCTGTTCACAGAAAATTTCATTTCCTCCACCTCCCTCCGTCTGCACTTCAAAGAACACGATGGGAGCAGCGATAAAGCTGCACTGAAAGCTGCTCCTCTTTACTCAAAACCACACAGTCTTGGCCTTCAAGGCCACAGGGCCCTCAAATATTGGGTATTTTTTTGGCAAACTGGAAGATTTCAAGCGTTTTCTGGCAGAAATTAGAGCCAGCAACTTTTTTTCCCTGCAAAACGTGGTTAAGGTCTGTAATTACTGGGAGGGAAAAAAGGACAAAGAAACAGCCTTTTCTTCTTTCAAAGGATGGTATGAAGCTGAATTTTGGGGTGATTAAACTGCTTGATCAGGTGTAGACCCTTATCAAACACTTTCTGTGTGTGATAAAGTGAGGTTTTGGCTTTAGCATCCTCTGGAAGCTGCACAAATCCCTCGGTCTGGGCCTAAATCTGGGCGTGCAGCAGGTGTTAATCCCAAATCTGAGGTGGATCCCTGATCCCTGCAGCAGGATCCACGCTCAGCTCACCACTTAATAATGGTAATAACGAAATACCTTAATTTAGAGGCCTTGAAGCTGATTTCAGTGGGTTTTTCAAGTTTCCCTTGGTTCCCCAAAGCCCTGGAAGCGCAGGATAGACATTTCCAGCGAAGAGCAGAGGAAGTTGTTTTGCAAGAGAGGCTTTGTCACAGCTCTGAGCAGGACGAGCGTCAGTAAATCCTTGAGCAACCTCTTCCCAGAACAAGGAAACCACGAGGCAGAGGAACCTCTTGGATCCTGGGCTCTTCCCTCGTTTGGCTCTGCAAAAAATGGGGATTTTCAGCTTGGCCTGGAGGAGATTTTTCCCTGGTGAAAGCTGAGGGTGTGAGTGTCCCCTGGCAGGGATTATCCCGCTCCAGGGAGCATTCCCCACATCCCTTTTCCCCAGGGGATGGTTGGATGGCTCCGCAGACAGACGTTGGAGCAGTTTTGGGATCTGTGGATGAGGGCACGTTTCCCTGGCACGGCTGGCTGCCCGTCTCCACTGGGAATATTTCATCAGGCTCTGAATTGTGATGCTCGCTCCTTCCTGCCCGTGGAAGCAGCTCTTTTTTTCCTGCCCCCCCCACCTTTCCCAAAAGAGCAGCCAGATCCTGGTTTATTTTTAAATGCCTTCTGCAGAGTTATGACTGCAAAAAGTCGCCTCAGGAGCTTGGGCCAGGATTCGGTGCCTGAGCAAAGGGTGAGGAGTGAATCCCCTCAGGATTTCTCAATTAAAACCACTCCAGGGTGTGAACTTGGAGCAAGTGACTCATTTGGAGCAGGCTCCTCAGGCTGGGAGTTTAAATGGGAATTAGGCTGGGGTTTTAAAGGGAATTAGGATCCTTTTCAGTCATTCAGATCATTCAGCAGCCCTTGGAGCATTAATGAGCAGGGCTTAGATATGGACTGGAGCTGGCACGACCAGCTTGGTATGTGGGGTTTATTTTGACAGGCTGGGATGTAAAACAGGCTCTGGAATTGTCTCATGGAGCACTGGCTGGGCACCGAATCCCTGCTGGATCCATCCTTGCCTTGGGAATGCACTCAAGTATTTCGTGCAGCTCGAAATGAAAACTCAGCGAGCCAAGGGTTGCTTCAGAGCTCGTGATCCTCCCGCGGCCCCTGCCAGGCTGGGAATGCTTCCCAAGGGGGTCTGAGCTAACCTAAATCCTGTGCCAGAGCCGAGCGGGCATCCAGGCTCTTCAAAATGTTGCGATTCTTACTCAAAATTGATGTTTCCTTCAATCCAGGAGGGATTCGTGCAGGCCCGAGGTGAAGGCCACAGCCACGAACTTCATCAGAGCAGGGCGGGGTTGGTGCCAGGTGACTTTGCTTTCCACGGATGTTAAAATTATCCATAAAAGTGAGACAAAAGTGGTGGCAGCACCAGGCAAGGCTGACGCTTGCTTGGCACTGGAGCAGACTCCCAGTTTTCCGTGTGGGAATGGGGTTTCCATTTCGGCCTGGTGGCTCTGAGGGCGCTCAGCCTCAGGGGAAATTCATTTTATAACATCAACCAGGGGATTTGTGGAGGAAACAATTTCTTTTCAGTGGTTTAACGGGCTGAATGTTTCTGTTGGCCCTGTCCTCAACCCTGTGGGAGATAATTCCATGATTCCCTGAGCCAGGAGGGTGAGGAGCTCGCTGCCCTCAATTAGCAGTGGGTATCAGGGTGCGCCCAGTTTTTGTGAGGGGTGATAACGCTCCCGGGCAGCTCAGCAGTGCTGATTAAAGCTGCTCTGTTGTTATTTATCGATATAAACCCATTTTTCTCTGATAAGTTTGACCCTAAGCTCCAACCCAGGCGCTTCCCCCCCTTTTATCACTGGAGCTGCTGCACGGTCTGAGCCGGGGTTGGGTTTTGGGGAAGTGAAAAAGCTGCAGCGCGGGGTGAAAGTCACATCTGGAGGTGCCACCTGGGGCTTTTTCGAGTCAAGTCACCGTGAAAACAGCTGTGAAACCCCGGGGAAATGCCTGCAAAAAGCCCTAAAACGCAACATCTGAGCCACTGGGTGCTTCCAGGGAGATTTTTCGTGGGAGATGTTTCAGTGGGAGCTGCTCCGAAGAGGGAAGTGGGAGGTTGTTTACATCTGCACCAAACCCTTCCCCCCGCCCACAAACTCAGGGCTTCATGAGACATTTTAAAAGACGTTTTTAGAAGACATTTGAAGGTTAAAATGTTGCTTTGGTTAAGCTGGAGGTCTGCGAAGGGGGGTGTTGGAGGGCGTTGGGTCCGACCTGACCCCGCCAGGGTTTGCTGTGGGTGCAGGCTCAGGGAGCAGTGTGGAAAATGCAGATTTTCCTGGCTGTGTGGCTCTGGAGTCCCTCCTTGCCACAGAGCAGAACCCCGAGCTGCTGGGGTCACCGTCTGTGCCCTGGCTCCCCATAAAACCAACCCTGGCTCCCCATAAAACCAACCCTGGCTCCCCATAAAACCAACCCCAGCTCCTCTGTGCCCTGCAGATGGGCAGCCTTTCCTGCAGCACCTTCTGGCTGTGCAAGGACACCCAAATCCCAGCTGGAATCTCCCCAGGGAAGAGCTCCCCCCTGGTTGTATAATGTGCTTATTGCCGGGAGGAGGTTGAAACAGCCTAAATATGAATTTTAATTTGAATCGCGCGGAGCTGCTCCATACTGGCTCTGCCAGAACTCGGGTTTAGGAGTTGCAGCACATTCCAGCTGTCATCCCTTGGTTATCCCAGACCCCCGAGGGGACACTGGAGCAGCAGGAGGGTGTGACATTACCCCTGAGTCATGTTTTAGTGGGAGGTTGTGGTGGCTTGAGCTGGTCCATGTGACATTCCCAGTGAGCTGATTACTCCAGGAGCTGCCCGTTAATCCTTTTAGTCCTATCAAGGCTAAATTTATCTGGAGTTTAAATCTAACCTTGAATCTCATGCTAATCCTTCCAGCGGTCTCACGTTAGAGCCCTGGGGGGTGGATCTGGGAGAGAATTCCGTGTAGAAATCACAGGAGGGATCCTGGCTGAGGGGTTTATTCCCGATTTTTTGGGGCATGTTTAGGTGTTGCTGGAAGTTATGGATTTGATTCATTCCTACATTTTGGAGGGTATAATAAAGGAATTGAGGTGCAGGCACGGGTATGCTTCTAATCAGGTCTGGGAAGTGAATTCCTCAGCTCCGTTAAATTGATATCATTCCCAAAGGCCTCTCCTGGAGAGGGAAAAATCATCAAAAAATGGCAGGAGAGGCCAGAAAACTTAATAAAAGTCATTTTTTAAGTGAATTCTCTGGAATGGGTGCTGGAGTTACCTGTTAGAGGTTGGATGCCTGTGCTCTGGAAGGGTCCCTGATTGCATGAACAGCACCAAATCCCTGAGGATGCTCCAGGCTCTCCCCAGGAATAGGAATTAAACTGTTAACAGCATCTCCAGAGCCTCAAACACAGCGCTGCTTTTTTAGGGCTTCGAAATTACACTTTCCCCCTCTTCCCCCTCCCACCTCCCTCTCATTAACTGGAGGCTTTGCTATTTTAGCTGTGGCAAGAGAAGCAGGATAACTCTTCATCACCCGGAGTGATGTCTGGGGAAGGGCTGCTGGAGGCTGTTGGATCCCTAATTCTGTGTTTTCCCAATTTCCCATGCACTGGGACACCAGTTTGTGCTGGGAGCTGGAGCCCTGAGCTGGCAGCTCGAGGCAGGGGCTTTCATTTTAAAATATTCCTGAAATATTCAGCGGGACTGAGGGTCTGGCCTGGCTGGGAGAGGCGTGGGAATTCCTGTGGATCTCTGTATCCCCTGGGATATTTCCTGCTGGGATTCCTGGGGGCACCGAGTCGATCCAAGTTCATTAATCTCTCCCTTGTGGGTGTTTTTTATCCCTGGCATGATCTCCCATCCACACCTTGGAGCTCTCCTGCCTGTCCAAGCCGCATGAAAATCGGGAATCTCCGTCTGAGCCGTGGGAACTGTGGAGTGAACTGAGCATTCCTTGGGCTGGGATTGGTTTTGGGGGCCGAATGCTGGGCTGGGTGCTGCTCTCCTGGCTCAGCTGGGAATTCCTGCGCAGCACTGAGGAGGTTTGGAGGTGCTGAGTGGGTTTTTGCTGTAGGGAATCTTCTGGAGCTCGTTCCGGGTTATCCAGGAAAGAAGGAAAAAAAAGCAGGATCACAGATTTATATGGACATGGCAGAACTGAGGGGGTTGGAGTGTTTGTGGTGGTTTAAATTCCCGTTTCCTTCCCTCTTCCTCTTCGAGCTGTTTGGTTTGTGTGGATGGAAGAGGGAGGCAATAAATCCCCAAGGATAACGATTGGGAACGCCCGGCTGATGTGGAATTCCCG
Source organism: Dryoscopus gambensis (assembly GCA_013389985.1). Lineage (NCBI taxonomy): Eukaryota > Metazoa > Chordata > Aves > Passeriformes > Malaconotidae > Dryoscopus > Dryoscopus gambensis. The sequence continues at coordinate 9,673 of WEIT01011388.1, forward strand.
TTTCCAGCCTGGATGAGAATCCAAAGGCCTCAATCCCAGCTCACTTGGTGCAGTTTCCCAGTCGCTCCAGGCCAAACAGGGCTCGGCTCGGTGGGAAACACTTTCCTGTCTCTTCCCAGGGCCACGATGGGCGTCCTGGAATATCGGGGTGTTCATCTGCATCCGCTGTGCCGGGATCCACAGGAACCTGGGAGTTCACATATCCAGGGTCAAATCCGTCAACCTCGACCAGTGGACGCAGGAACAGATTCAGGTAAGGCCTGGGATAACACAGGGAGGGGTGTTTTGTTTTGTTCCTGGGGCTTCATAAATTTGGAATTAAACGAAGCCAGGATAGCCCAAAAAAAGTGGGAAGTGGAGGAGGAAGAAGAATTCCAGCTGGGAGGGAAAAGGTCCTCATTCCAGGCTCAACAAACAGCAGAGGGTAAAGCCAAAGGAGCTGCAGATCTCTGTTAAATTACCAATTCCTGCTGCCCACCTCTGCTCGAGCTTCCCAGGGATTTCCAGAGGGATTCTGGATTGCTAACGGGATATTTATCCTGCCTTGGACTAAATATTGCTTAGGATTGGCAAATTGGATGGGAGGGGATTGGAGCAGCTGCCTCAGGATCCCCCAGCAGGGTAAGGAGTGGAGGATCTCCCTGAGTTCTTTGGGATGGACTTCCCTGGCGGCCTGGGAGAGCTTTAATGTCCGGGAAAGGAAAACTTCAAGGAATTTTTTTGCATTCCAGTGCGTGCAGGAGATGGGGAACGGCAAAGCCAATCGTCTCTACGAAGCCTACCTGCCCGAGAACTTCCGGAGGCCCCAGACAGACCAGCATCCTTTGTCCCTGGAAAAACACGGAGCCTTTCCATCCTGGAGCTCCGTGGTTAAACCTCGCTGAAGGAAGAGGAGTTCCCCGGGGCAGGGAGTGGGAGGGAGGGAATTGCTGCAGAGCTCTGGGGGTGGAGAGCTGGGACACACCAGAGTCACCACGGGGGCTGCCGCAGAGTTTGAAGCCCGGAGGGAAGGGCAGGGTTGGATTTCCCAAAGTGCTGAGTGTTCCAAAGGCTCCGTGGAGACCTAATTGTGGCCTTCCAGGACCTGAAGGAGCTGCAAGAGAGATGATTTACAAAGGAGAGGGTAAAGGCGGTGGATTCCCACTGCCAGAGGGCCGGGGATAGGTGGGATTTTGGGAAGGAATTCCTCCCTGTGAGGCTGACGAGGGGCTGGAATGGATTTCCCAGAAAAGCTGTGGCTGCCCCATCTCTGGAAGTGTTTCCCAGGCTGGATGCAGCACCCTGGGGTAGTGGAAGGTGCCCATGGGACAGGATGGGCTTTGGGGTGCCTTCCAACCCAAACCAGGCTGGGATTCTCCGATGGAATTTTGAATGCTCCTGAAAACTTGAGCCGTGACTCCCACCTTGCAGGGATGCTGAGTAAACAAGGACACAATGATGTGAACCTAAAAAAGCCCCACAGGAGCACCTTTCCCCCATCATTTTTTGCCTTAATCTGGTACATGAGGTGCTTTTTGAGGTGCAGGACCCAGCTGTGACCGCTGTGATCTGTGCTGGTGACCTCAGTGCGCTGAGGGGATGCTTGGGGCAAACAAAAAACTGTGCAGAAAACACAGCAAGAGCCTAAACCCTGATTTAATTCCCCTTTTATAGCACTGGAATAACCTGGAATAACCCACGGGCAAAAAACGGAGTTGGGATCCAGCAGTAAATTATTTTAAGAAAGTTACTGCTGGAAATGCTCTTTAAACAATGATTCAATTTAGTTACAGCCTGTACCTTGTTCCTCCCTGTCAAATAAGGCTTCTATTCTGGAATCCTTTGTCCTTAACCAGCTGCTGCAGAGCTGTGGAGAGTTTTATCCGGGATAAATACGAGAAGAAGAAATACATGGACAGAAGCATCGACATCAACGCCTTCAGGGTGAGCCTGGAGGCCCGAATTTGTGATTAAAGCACTTGAAATGTCCCCTGTGTCAGCAGCAATCCCTTCTCCGGGGCTGCTTGCACTCCCTGGAGTGAATTCCTGCGCAGCACTGAGGAGATTTGAGGATGCTGAGTGGGTTTTGTTGTAGGGAATCTTCTGGAGCTGATCCCGGGTTATCCAGGGAAGAAGGAAAGAAAGCGGGATCACAGATTTATATGGACATGGCAGAACTGAGGGGGTTGGAGTGTTTGTGGTGGTTTAAATTCCCGTTTCCTTCCCTCTTCCTCTTCGAGCTGTTTGGTTTGTGTGGATGGAAGAGGGAGGCAATAAATCCCCAAGGATAATGATTGGAGGAGATCTTGGAAGGGTCTTGTCCGGTCCTTGCTCAGAGCAGAAAAAGTGCAAATTTTGCCTCAAATTCAACTGTTTCTGAGGGTTTTTAGATCTAAGGGTCATTAGATCTCAAGGTTTTTAGTAACAGCGTGAGGTGTGAACTTCTTCTTGGTGTAATCAGGAATTTTTTCCCTCATGTCAATGCTTTTTCCCCTCACAGAAAGAAAAGGATGATGGATGGAAGAGGGAAGCAATAAATCTCCAAGGATAATGATTGGAGGAGATCTTGGAAGGGCCTTGTCCAGTTCCTTGCTCAGAGCAGGAAAAGTGCCTAAATTTACCTCAAATTGAGCTGTTTCTGAGGATTTTTAGGTCTGAGGGGTTTTAGATCAGTAAGAGCACCAGGTGTGAACTTTTTCTTGGTGTAATCAGGAATTTTTTCCCTCATGTCAATGCTTTTTCCCCTCACAGAAAGAAAAGGATGACAAAGTGGTTTAAATTTCTGTTTTCTTCCTCTTTGAGCTGTTTGTTTTGTGTGGATGAAAGTGGGAGGCAATAAATCTCCAAGGATAATGATTGGAGGAGATCTTGGAAGGGTCTTGTCCAGTTCCTTGCTCAGAGCAGGAAAAGTGCATAAATCTACCTCAAATTCAGCTGTTTCTGAGGATTTTTAAATCTGAGGAGTTCTAGATCAGTAACAGCATCAGGTGTGAACCTTTTCTTGGTGTAATCAGGAATTTTTTCCCTCATGTCAATGCTTTTTCCCCTCACAGAAAGAGAAAGATGACAAATGGAAAAGGAGCAACGAGTCAGAAAGAAAACTGGAACCCATCATCTTTGAGAAGGTGAAAATGGTAAGATCAGGAGGGAGAACATGGAGCAGTTATGGAGACATCCCTGAGGGATCCCAGCCTGCCCTGGGAGCATTTTTCTGGCCTCAGTCACACCCTGGGTGCTTTGAGTCACCGGTGGTGGGAGCTTGTTTTGCTCTGCTCACCAGACACTGAGCAGATGTGCAGGTTGGAATCCAGCTATTCCCTGCTGAGCTTTCCAGCTCCAGCAGCTGCTTCTCCCCAGTTTAGAGCCTGCTTGGATTTGATAACCCACTGGGACAATAAAAAACCTGAAAAATTCACTCTGAAACTCTCATTTTGGAAGAGCAAAGAGAATTTAGCTTTTATTTGTGACTTAAGTCCACGGGAAAAAAAGGGATTTTAAGTGCTGACCTCATTAAAACCGCTGGCATTTCAGAGTGAACCCAAAAGCTGAACAAGATTTGTGTTGTTTCTTTCCCCCCCAGCCTCAAAAGAAAGACGAAACGCAGCAATCCAGGAAAAGTTCTCCCAAATCTGAGCCAGTCATGGATTTACTGGGCCTGGGTAAGAGGAATTGGGATAGAAATTGTGGGAATTTGAGGCGTTTCAGTGCTGATTTCCCCCGTCAGGTGAACAATCCCAGGAATCCTCCAGGAATATTCTCAAACTGCTCCGGTGCTGCTTGGGAACGGTTTTCCACGCGTTCCCCTTTATCCTGGAGCAGCTGGAGGTTTATGGGCCGAACAGGACCCAGGGGCACTTCCCGAGTCCTGCCCCAGTCCCCTCCCAGCTCCAGAGGGACGAGCGAGGTCGGGATGGGGTCCGTGGGTGGGGTGGCACTGCTGGCACAGAGGGGTCCCCGGGCTGGGGCCGCGTGGGGACGCCCAGGACACCTCTGTCCCTGCCAGACGCTCCAGCGACAACGCCCGTCACCAACGGCCGGCCCAGCAGCCTGGAGAAGGACCTGGACCTCTTTGCATCCGTGGGATCCGGCGCGGACTCCAGGAAGGTGAGCTGGGAATGTTGGCGCTCGGGAAAGCCCGGTTGGGGCGTAGAGCCGCGGGATAATTTGGGATGGAAGGGACGTGGGAGGGGAGGGACATCTCCCGCTGTCCCACGGTGCTCCAGCCAGGTCTTGGACGCTTCCAGGGATGGGGCAGCTTCTCTGGGAATGCTGTGCCACAGTTTCACCCCACACACGAATTGTCTGCCTTAAATCTTCCGTCATCTAAATTTCCCTTAATGAAATCCTAAAATCTCCCCCTTCCATGTTGAAGCCATAACCCCAACAGGGCTCTGTAAAAAGAAACTTGGCCAGGATATTCCCCATTTTCATCTCCTGCTGGATTTTGCCCTGATCCTGCTTCTTTGTCTAGGTCGTTGGTTCCATGCCAACCTCTGGAAGTGCCGGCTCCGTTCCCGAAAACCTGAATCTCTTCCCGGAGCCCGGAGGCAAAGGGGAGGAAGTGGGGAAGAAGCAGCTCTCCAAAGACTCCATCCTGTCCCTGTACGGCTCCCAGACGCCCCAGCTGCCGGCACAAGGTAACCCTGGCGGGGGCTGGCACCCAGAGAGCACCAGGGGAGGGTGGGTGGTGTGTCCAGGCAGCTGAGAAACTTCCAGGAGAAGTTGGAATGTGGGTGGTCCCTGAGAATCCCAGCATGGGGTGGGAAGGGAGTGTGAAGCTCATCCCGTTCCGGCCCCACACCTTCCACTGTTCCAGGTTGCTCCAAGCGCTTTCCAGCCTGGCCTTGGACATTTCCAGGGATGGGGCAGCCACAGCTTCGCTGGGAAATCCATTCCAGCCCCTCACCAGCCTCACAGGGAGGAATTCCTTCCCGATATCCCACCTAACCCTGCCCTTTGGCACCGGCAATCCATCCCCGCATGTCCCTGGCCCGAATTCCCTCTCCAGCTTTGTTGAGAGCCGTGAGCACCTCAAGGACCAGCAGCTGAGCCTGGATATCACAGCCAGATCGCGCCTGGAATTGTGACATTCCAGCCCTGACCATGAACTCACCCGTGTTTCCCTGCTCCCTCCCTGCCTTTCCCAGGAGCGATGTTCATGGCGCCGGCTCAGGTGGGCTATCCCGCCGCTCCCTACCCCGGCTTCCCAGGAGTTCCCCCTTCCAGCAGCATGATGGGGGGCATGATGGCCCCATCCGTGGGGATGCTGGCCCAGCCCGGAGCCGCCGGCATGGTGACACCCATGGCCATCCCGGCGGGATACGTGGGGAACGTGCTGGGCGTTCCCAACGGGATGATGGGGGCCCAGCAGCCCGGATACGTGGCCGGAGTGGCCGCGGTGCCCCAGCCCGTGTACGGGGTCCAGCCGGCGCAGCAGCTGCAGTGGAACCTCGCCCAGGTGAGGGGGACACGCCCGGGGAGGCACCGGGGGGCTCTTCCCAGGGTTTTTCCTGGGAGCGAGCGGGGTGGTGGTGCAGGGATGGCCGAGGAGTGAAGGGGGTCTCGGGGGGTTTGTGCTTGGTGGGGACGAGGTTGGTGTGGGGTCGGTTGAACTGGGCTCCCCTGGCTCGTGCGGGGGTGCACTGGGAGCATGCCAGGATTGGTGAGGTTGGAGAAGAATTCCGAGGTTGAGTCCAGCCTGTGCCCGATGCCAACCTCATCCCCCAGCCCAGAGCGCTGAGGGCTCCTTGGACACCTCCAGGGCTGGGCACTCCAAACCTCCCTGGGCAATTCCAGGGCCTGACCAGGAGAAATTCCTGCTGATGTCCACCCTGCCCCGATGTCCTCCCGCTCCTGGGAGCCACACCCTGCTCCTCTTTAGGAGCTGTGCTATTTTTGGGATCTGTGGACAATATCCAGGACCCTCCCCGACCTCTCTCCTGTCCCATTTGCAGATGACCCAGCAGATGGCTGGGATGAACTTCTATGGAGCCAACGGAATGATGGGCTATGGACAGTCCATGGGAGGAGGAGCGGGAGCCCAGGGCAGCAATCCCTCCCTCAGCTCCCCGCTGTGGAAATGAGCCCTCGCCTCGTGACCGTTTCTGCCTTTGTTCCGTTCTCCAGACCTGCTCCATGAGACATTTGGGGTTTTTGCTTTCGGGTTCGGGGGAGGGCCCTGCCCAGCCCGGCCCGGATTTTTTTTTTCCATCCCTGAGATCCATCTCTGCCTTTTTCACTGTCACGGCCGCGGGGACAGCTCGGCGAGCGCCCCGTCCTCAGCACAGTCAATGCACGCGCGGAGGGCGCCAGCCCTCCCCGCACAAAGCTCCACCCGAGCTCCTGGGTAGCACTTGATGCCCTGCTGGGCACCTGGGCACAGCTGGGACTGGGAAACCTGGACTTCATCCCGCCTGGAAAGCCGGGATTTCTCACTTCAGTGTTAGCAGATTTTTGGGAGGGAGGGACGGGAGGGGAAGGGGGTGGGGGAACCTCGTTTGGTGCTGAGGGACTGGATTTAAGCCGAGCCCAGGGGCAAGCGAGCCTTGCTACCTCCTCCCTCGGGCGGAGCTCTCCCTGCTCCCACCCTCCTCGGAACCAAAGTCCTTGGGAAAAGCCCTGTCCCTCCCCACCCCGAGCAAGCAGGAATCTCGCCCGGAGTGGGGGCAAAGCCGATGGAATGTGAAAAACTTGCACTCCAGAGTCAATTTCCTGGCTGATGTTGGGATTTGATGGAATTTCACTTCTAACAACCTAACCCAGAATTAACTTCTCCAGGGCCCAGAGCCCCTCTGCGAGTTTTCTTACACTTTTGAAAATGACTCTGACATCCTAATTTATACTTTTCTTTTCGTGGTTTTTTTTTTTTTGGTCGGTTTCGTTCTGTTCTCGTTGTCGTTGTTCCTGTGTAATCCTGGTTCCCCCTCCTCCTTTCCTGGCTCGCTTGGGACATTTTAATCTTTGGCAGATTTTCTTTTCTCATCTCCGGTAGAACCCAAAACCGCTTCAAAAGTCAGCAAGAAGTCAGACTCGTGGTCTGCTCTCTCCTGTGGATATGTAAATTCCCAAATAAAACATTGCAGTGGATTCCTCCGGTGTTGGTGGTCACTCCAGGTATGGGAATTTGGGGGATTTCATCCCAAAAATCAGCCCGAGTTGCCTCTGCTTTGGGCTCTGTCCCAAATGCCAGGGAGCTGAGGGAGCACAGCCAGGCCTGGAACAGCCCAAAGTTGACACTTTTATATACAAACCCCTCAGCTTTGGGGTGGGGGGAAGGTGGAGCAGAATTCCTGCGGCTGCTGGGATTAAATTATTTCATTCCAGCTTTAATTCCGCTATTTCAATTCTTTTAAACTCGGGTTTAACAAAACCTGGCCGAGGCTCGTCCAGAAATGTGAAGGGACAGGGAAAATCGGAGAATTGTGGGATTCCAGAATGGTTTGGGTCCCATTCCACCCCATCCATGGGCAGGGACATCTTTCCCAATCCCAGGCTGCTCCAGCCTGGCCTTGGGCACTTCCAGGGGCAGCCACAGCTTCTCTGGGAATTCCATCCCAAATTCCCACCCAACCCTGCCCATTCCCCCGTGTCCTGCCCCTCCATGTCCTTGGGAAAAGCTCCCTCCCCATTTTTCTTTGGGAAGCTGGAGAGGATTTGGGAACCAGCGAGGTTTGGGGCTGCTTGTGGGATCTTTTATTAATTATGGGATTTCTCTCCTCAAACTAAAACTGCTTTTTCCAGGGGGAAAAAAAAAAAAAAAGAGGATTTTTCCCCATTCCCCTCCTTCCCAGGATATCCATGGGGATTATGGGATGGCTTTGGTGGGGGGGGAAGCTCGACTCAAGCCCAGGACGAAGTTTTCAAGCTGGCTTTAATCATCTTCACTTGCTGCCCCAATACTGTACATGCAGGTACAAGCCAATTAAAAGGTGAATAATTCAGCTTTCCCCCCGCTGTTTTTTGTTGTTGTTCTGGGAGAGGGGGGGGAAAACATCAGGAATATTTTACAAAACAGAGCGTGCGCCCTCGGAGCCGTCGGTAAAACCACAAAAATACCAGAGTTTGACATCTAAGAAAGGACCACACACGTAGAAAACGGGACAGGACACAGGTAGAAAATCGCCATTTGCTCGCTCCTGAAATATTCCCACTCTGCTGTAGCCATCCCAAACCCATCCCCTTCTCTTGGACGTGGGACTGGGGCTCCGAGGATGCTCCAGCTCCACCTCCCCACCCCCTTCCCGGTGGTTTTTTGGGGGAGGGTGGAGCTGTGAAATGGGAGGAATCTGTCATCAAACCAAGTTTAGCACAAACCGGAGCTCACTGCTCCCATCCCAGCTCCCGGAAATCCGAAATATCCAAGGGAAGTCCTCCCCTGGCTCGCCTTCCCCCCCTCATCCCCCTGCCTGCTGTCACCTTCTCATTGAGTACCAATTAACTCGGGGTTAATTGGGCTCTGGCACCTGCCCAGCCTCACGGGGCTCTCCCAGTGGTTCCTTTCCATGCAGATTTTGGGGGATTTGAGGGATTTCCGTGTCCTTGTGGGGTTTGGCACTTGCAGCCCCGTCCCTCCTTTCAGCCTCTGCTTCCAGGGGTTTGGAATTCAAGGCTGAGCTCTGGGAGCATCTCCTTGCCTTTAATCCCTCATCATTCCCACCCTTCTATTCCCCCTCAAACTTTTCAGGGGGAAGCTGGCTTTAGAGAGCCCTTATTATGGATAAAGCCCCTTTAATTTGGAATGGGAATCCAGAATTTTTTGGATGGGATTCCCAAACTTCACTTTGCCTGCTCCTAAAAATCCATGGGGGTTTTTTCCGCCCCTGTTTTTATTTCCCCGCTGCTGCTGCTGCCAAGCCAAATTCCGGGAGAAATTCCCAACCTGCTTCCCCCGGAGCCATTTTTAGGTGTAAACTTGAGGGATTAATGACAGATTCCGGAGTCCTGGATCATCCTGAACGTTCCAGGTGCTCATTCCAGGGATTAATTCCGAGCTGGGGTGGGAGAGGAGGAGGAGGACAACGGGACAGGGAAGATTCTCTCCTTTCACGGCACGAAAAGATCAAAGCCCTTTAAGAAATCAAGGCCACCAACTTCAAAGTGCTCTGAACATTCAGGAGGGGGGGAGCTGCTCCTTCCAGAGGCCCTCGGCATCGGGAATTCCTTCAGGATTTTCCCTGCGGCGGGAGAAGGTTCCCTTTATAGCCAGAGGGAGCTGGGATCCTGTGGGGAATGGGATCCTGTAGGGAATGGGATCCTATAGGGAATGGGATCCTGTGGGGAATGGGATCCTGTGGGGAATGGGATCAGCGTTCTACACCTGTGCTCCCAGGGGAGGGACCCCCCCTCACCTGCTCCAGAGGCTCCTTGTCCATCCAGGAGCTTTGGAGAGGGATTTGTGCCCCTCCAAGGGCTCTGGAGAGGGATTTGTGCCCTTCCAAGGATTTTGGAAAGGAATTTGTGCCCCTGCAAGGGATTTGGAGAGGAATTTGTGCCCTTCCAAGGATTTTGGAAAGGGATTTGTGCCCCTGCAAGGGATTTGGAGAGGGATTTGTGCCCCTCCAAGGGCGGGAGCAGCGCTGGATTTTGGGATCGAGCCCCTCACCCACCCCTGGGAAGGTTTTGGGGGGCTCAGGGCAGCTCTGGAGGGGCTGATGGACAGGGGGGATGGAAAAGGGACACAGGGATCCCTCTGGATCATCCCTCCAGCCCCGGGCTTCCCTTGCTTTGGGCTCAAATCCCAAAGGGAGCCGGGCTGGGAGCGGGTGGGAGCCGCCCACCCCAATCAGGGATCGCTTTTCATTCCACAGGGAAACAACAGGAAAAAAACCTGGATGTGGCCGAGTGCACAAGCTCTGGGTCCTAAAGGAACGGAAAAGGAGGGAAGAGGGAAGGATCCAAGGAAAATAAAAGGATGAGGTATAGCAACAACCGGAGCTCCAGGCCCTGGGGGAGCACTGGGATCTCCCAGATTCTCCCGGATTCCTGGAGTCCATCCCGGTGTTCCTGAGGGATGCTCGGGGGTCCCACAACGTGGAGGTTCCTCAGACACCCAGACCAACACTCGGGCCCTTGGCTGGACACTTCTTCCAAGTCTTTTTAAACCCAAAATCTTCCTCAGGTGAGCGGGATTGTCCCACCCGCTCACGGGGTGACCCCCAAAATTCCAGCCCTGTTATTTGGGATGCTTTTTCTCTATCCCTAAAAAGTCTTTCCTGCAGCTTTGCAACTCCTATAAGGGATTTTCACACCTTTAACAAACCTGCCGAGGATCGGGAGGGGGTTTCTCCACGAAAAAGAAACCCTGCCCCATCCCTAGAAGTGTCCCAGGATGGGGCTTGGAGCAGCCTCTGGAAGCTGGAATCACATGGATTTTAAGGTCTTTCCCACCCAAACCAGTCTGGGATCCCGTGGAGCAGAGGGAAGACTTCCAGTTGGAACAGCTTTGCTACGAAAACATTGGAAAAGGCCAATGCAAACCCTGCTGTTCCTGCAGGGAATTCTCCAGATCCATCTGCAGCCGTGGAATCCCGAAGGAAAAGCAGGGAGAGCTCTTCCCATCCAGGAGGAAAAGCACGTTTAGGCTTCGGATTCAGCCTGGAAACCGTTCCTTGACCTGCACAATTCCGTATTTTCCAAACCGGTGGCCAATCCCACACCTTCCAGAGGTTTCCCTGTGGGCATTGTCCAGGCATTTCCCAGCCAGCCGGAAAGAAGCGTCCGAGTCAGCTGGAAGAAAACTTTTCTGCCTGGAAAAACATCCCTGGCGCAGTTTTTTTAAGGGAATTCTTTCGTATCAGGAAAAACCTTTCCCGCCCCGCTGGGGGTTTGTGAGTCCAGGTGGGAACCGTGGGACCTCGTCCCACAAAAACGCAGATCCAGGCTGGGATTCCCAAGTCGTCGTGTCGGGCAGTGAACAGAAGAGATTCCTGGTGAGCCGAGGGAATCCTGATCCCATTCCGGGGGAATTCCTGCTCTGTTGGTGACCGGGAGCTCCCGGCTCCCACAGGAAAGATTGGCAGAGCTGGGAAAGGCGCAGGGAATTCTTCCCGCCCTCTCCGGTGCTCCGTGGCAGTAGGTGCAGGGAATTGGTGCTGTATCCCACTGGATTTTGGGAAAACTCCATCCAAACTTCCTCTCCCAGGTTTTCAGCGTGCCCTGATGTTGACAAAATCCACCAGGAGCTGGATTCTGATTGATCCCAATTGCTTGGAAGTTTTCACCGGACTTTGGCAAATCCGGCCCAGTCCGGGCTGGTGGAAAACCAGGGGTAACTCAGGCCTGGAATTTTGGAGTGTTCTCTGTGCTTTGTGTGAATTTTATCAGCTTTTAGGGGATGTTTCAGCATCATTCCGAGGATATTTTGGTCAAATCCATCCTCGTGACTCCGGCTGGGGGTTTGGATTTCAGCTCTGGCAGTGTCAGGTGGGGGCTGCTCCTCTCTGCTGGGGGCTGGGTGTCAAAGGGGCTGCAAAACTGATTTAATTCCACATTAAATTCCTCTTTCCAGGGAAAAATCTCTGGCAAATCCAGTGGTTTAGATTTCTTTTCTTGATGGAAAGCAGAGGAAGTCATCAACCTCAGAATTCCTTCCAGCGCAGCCACTTTTGCAAATCAAAAATGCCCTTTGCCAGAAAATATTCCCCCGAAAAAAAACAACAAAAACCCACCTTGGAGTGCAGGAATTCATCCTGGGATAAAGTTCATTTTCTCGGGAGCTGGCACAGGGCTGAGCTGGGGATTTCTGGGTGTCTCGGCCGTGTTTTTCTCGTTGTTTGAGGAAGGAAAACGTCTGCCACGAGATCCCAGGGGCTGAGAAACGAGGAGCTGATGTCGCAGCCCCAACGCGGCACAGTCCCGGCTCTTCCCCCAGTCTGGGTTTGCCACACCAGTTTAAGGTGGGTCATTCCCGCTGGGAAGTGAGCGGCAGCTCCTGGGGGGCTGGAAGGGAAGGAGGGAATGTTCTCCTGGATTTTGGTGTCGCTCCATGGTGCTCCCACTTCTCCAGGAGCAGGAGGAATCCCTGGGCTGCACTTAGCCCTTGTCACCCCCCAACTCATCCTCGGCGATCCGCGAGCCAAAATCCTCAGGTTCTCCTCGTTCCCAGGTGGAATTTCACCGGGATTTTTCCAGCAGAAACCCAGGGATGCTTTTGTTGGCCCTCGGGAGCGCGTGGTCGCCGCGTTCTGCCGCTCGTCCCCCGCCTCTGCTCCCCGTCACGGCACAGCCGTGGGATGTTCCTGGCAGGCACGGGAGCAGGGAAGCGGGAACGCGGCGGGCTGGGAGTGCAGAGGGGGTGGGAAGCTGCGCCCACGCCGGGAGCAGAACGTCCCTGCTCAGCTCCCTGCTCTGCCCACGCTGCTGCTCCGTGTGGGACAGTCCCACCCGCGGCGGATCTGGAGTTGGGATCGAGGTGGTGAAGGCAGAGGGAACAGCGGCAGCTTGAAGGAGAGGAAAGCTTTTCCTTTTGGGATGCTTTCCCTCACGGAGAGTCAAAAATGCGGCACAGGCTCACCCAGGCTGAGCCTCGTGGGATTCCGTGTGCCACGATTCCGTCGGCCTCGTGGAATTGCTCCGTGCTCGGGAGGGAACATCGAGTCCAAGCCGTTGTTTGTTCTGTCTCAGCATTTAGGGCGCCGAGTTTGTTCCCCAAACCACCGGAGGTTCAGGGCATCCCACATTCCCGGAGGTCTCCATCCAGGAATCGTGGCCCGCGATCCAACCGGCAGAGGAGGATTTCATCCTTCGTCCTTCACAGAACTTTTCCCCATCCCAGCTCAGCAGGATCCGGCCGATTCCCTTCTTGGTGGTTTGGAGTTGGCGAAGTCACGGCAGCAGCTCCGAGTCCCCGGCACGATGGCGCCGAAGTTGTGGCGGTGCCGGGTGAATCGGCCACGGCACAGCCGAGTCCTCGTGGCCACGGGTGTGGGGCCGCGGAACCCCAGGTGTGGGTTTGTAGAACCCCAAGGTTTGAGTTTGTGGACCCGCAGGTTTGGGTTGTAGACTCCCACGTTTGGGGATTTGTGGACCCCAAGATTTGGGGTTGTTGGAACTTTGGGGTTATGGAACCTCAGGTTTGAGTTTGTGGAACCCCAGATTTGGGTTGGTGGAACTCCAGCTTTGGGGTTGTGGACCCCAAGGCTTGGGTTTGTGGGCCCCTGGGATTGGGTTTATGACTCCTCAGATCTGGGTTTGTGAACCCCCAGGTTTGGGGTTGTGGACCTCCAGATTTAGGTTTGTGGACCCCCAGGTTAGAGTTTGTAGACCCCCACATTTGGCTGGTGGAATCCCAGATTTGGATTTGTGAACCTCCAGGTTTGGGGTTGGGGACTTCCAGATTTGCGTTGGTGGAACCCCAGATTTGGTGTTCTGGAACAACAAGTTTGGGTTTGTGGACACCAGATTTGGGGTTATGGAACCCCAGATTTGGGGCTGTGGACCCCAAGGCTTGGATTTGTGAACCCTCAGGTTTGGGGTTTTGATTCGCCAGATTTGGGGTTGTAGACTCCCAGGTTTGGGTTTATTGATTCCCAGCTTTGGTTTGGTGGAACCCCAGATTTGGGGGTTTGGACCCCTAGATTTAGGATTAGAGACCCCAAGGTCTGGATTTGTGAACCCTCAGGTTTGGGTCTGTGGACTCCTGGGATTGGATTTATGATTCCCCAGATTTGGATTTGTGGACCCCACCATTTGGGGTTGAGGACTCCCGAGTTTGGTTTTATGGACCTCGAGCTTTGGGGTTGGGTTTGTGGAGGGAACAGCTTCACCCCAACAGTCTTTTCCTTCCGGCTTGGGTTTGTTCTGCTGTGGCCGAGCTGGTTCTTCATTCCCGGCGCCACCAGGAGAAGCCCAGGTGGGTTTGTTGTGCTCTGTGAATCGTGGAATTCCGTGTTTTGCCAAGAAATAATCCTATAAAAACCCCAGCTGTGCTGTGGGGTGCTTTGTGGTGAAGACTGAAGGTCAGAGCCAGCCCCATGAAATTCCCCATGAACCTCTTGTCCTCTTCCAGTCTCCAAAAACTCTTCATCTTTTGGTGTGTCGGGATTTTGTTCCTTCTCTTTCGGGAACTGATCCTTCAGGACAGTCATTGGATTTAGGAATATTTGATGAAGAAACCAAGAGTTTCTAGTGGTGTCTCCCCTGAGTAATTTCAGCAAATTTCAATAGGCACCTTCAAAAAAAGCTTCCGTAATTCCCGGGATTGCTACAAGAACTGGATCCCTCGGAGGGAACCAAAATGCTGCTTGGAAAAACAAACGAAACGGACGAACAAAAAAACCCCCAAAAACGCTCATCCCGCTGAGGAACTCCCGGTCCTTCGTCCGTCCCCGAATTCCAGAGCTGCTCTTGAGATGTTGCCCTGGAGCGAGCCAGGGCTGGATTCCGCTCCTGCTTGGAATTCAAGTATCCAGGAGGGCATCCCAGCTCTCCAGAAGGGTGTCCCAACCCCGATGTCCCAGACCTCGAGGGGAGCGTCCCGGAGCCCGGGAAGGGAATCCCAGAGCCTGGAAAGGGAATCCCACACCTCGAGGAGGACGGCCCGGTCTGGAGGAGGAGGAAGAGGAGGAGGAGATCCCAGCTCTAAGGAGGGCATCTCCAGGAGGGGATCCAAGATCTTGGGAAGGTCATCCCAACCCCTGAGGAGGGAATCGCAGCCATCAAGGATGGCATCCTACTCCAAGGAGGATATCTCAGACCCCAAGAAGGGCATCCCAACCTCAAGGAGAGCATCCCAACCTCAAGGAGAGCATTCCAGACCTCAAGGAGGGCATCCCAACCTCAAGGGGGGCATCCCAACCTCAAGGAGAGCATTCCAGACCTCAAGGAGGGCATCCCAACCTCAAGG
>WEIT01011391.1:0-10736 GCA_013389985.1 Dryoscopus gambensis
TATTAGTGTCTTTTCACCTTACTTGATTAGTGAGACTACCTGCTCTCTAATAGCAGGAGCTGGTTACTTCTGGCAGCCTAGCTCCATACTTTATGCTGGTACCTGCATATTTGTTAGGTCACTTCAACTACAAATGCTTTGAATCGTCAGTCTTAAACATTTCATGATTTATCTGCATGATTTTCCAGAGACTGTACAAGGGGCATCACGCTCCCTTGGTGTGTTAGCTGAAAAGGGAATCGCACTGCAGCGCAGTTGCAGACACTTCATTCACTTGAGAAATACACCCAGCCAGCGCTTGTTTTCTTGAATAAAAAGGAAAATACAACTAAAAAGTTAGATACATGCACAAATGTTCTGTAGCCCAGCATAAGTCACCACAGTTCCTTTGTGTGTGGGATGGAGAAGAACACAAACATGAAAATGGGGGAGCGAGGAAACTGGGAACAGGGAGAGTGAAAAAAAAGAACGAGTACATTTTTCTTCTTCCTTCTAACCCCGTGCCAGAAGATTCATTTTCAAGTGACTATATGGCACCATTATGAAAAACATATGTGCTTAAAAGTAAAGTAGGGCTCTGTATAAAGACGGTCCCTTCCCAGAGGAAGCCATATGAAAGCAAGGGCTTCGGCATGGCTGTTCCTTGGCAGATGGATCCAGTGACACTTGCTAGAAACCACCTTTCCTCCTCGATATCACAGAGTATCCATTTTGCATGTGGCACTACTAAACTTGCTGCAGAAAGCTGTTGAAGTGCTTCCTGAAAATAAAAAATAACTTTTCCAGGATAAACTTGCTAATAAAATAAAAACCTTGATTTTTGCACTGAGTTGGTGACTTAAAAATGCTCCAAACTTAAAAAAGAATACAAAGTTGTGGAAAAAATATTTTTGAAGAAATCTGTAATCCTGACAGTTAGGGGGAAAGCAGTGCCCACAATATAAACTTAGAACTGATACTGAAGTCTTTCTAGACCTTTTTTTCTTCTTTTCAGTATGTTCCCTTTTAACTTTCACAGATAAAAGCTTTCCTTTCTTTTCATAGAGGTTAAAAGGTTTCTTTGTTCTAGTAACGGGAAAAAAATTGAAGAATCCTCCTGACTTTACTTTCTCTTGATCTCAGACACATGCTGGTTCCTCAAGCATTGGAAGGGGAATAAGGTGGGACAGGCAGCATGATGGATGAAGTACAACTAAGTCCAAGGTGCAAAGGAAGGAGAAGACTTATTTTGTTTTCTTATATTTCAACATATTCTGATAGTCTGCAATCAAAAGCAAATAGTTTCATGAAATTACTATTTAGAGTCTTAATTAATATATTTCTGAAGGGTAGATCCTCATGAAAAATGGAACATTTTTGCTTAGTTTTTCTATCTTTTTTGAAACATCCTATCAAGGAGTTACGACATATCTTTGAATTTCAAGCACATGAAACTAAATCCTTGAAATACATACAACAGTCACTCCTGAGTTAATAGTGCTAATTTCTGAAAAATAGTGGTGTTATTTTAATTACATGCTTTTTTTCAGTGGAATATATACACCGTAGAAATCTGCCTAACTTCTCTCACTACACAGCTTCACCTGAGAAATGGAAATTTTAACCTGTAATCTCAGCAGCTGGNAAAAGGCACTGAATTGCTGACTGAATTGCTCTGTAACGGAGTGGTCTGCCAGGTAAAGTTCCTCCAGCAAAGGGGCTGTGGGCAGTCAAAGGTGCAATCGTTTCTTCTCCCTGGATGAATAGCACCATATTTAAAGGAAACCTCAGTATACTGAACCACCATATCTCTTTCCAAAAGTCTCAGGAGCATTTACGATGGGCATGAGGGGAACTGCAACATCTTGAGAAATCTAGAGTGAGAAGATGGTAAGCTCGTACGTTGCTTCAGAATTGTCTTTAACAGTGTCAACACATTTTTGCCAATCATTGCAGTGGTGCTAGAACTCAAAACCCCTTTTTAACTGTTGGCTTCTGTTGAAGAATAATTTCATACCTTTGCGTTTGTTCATAAAGGTTTTTATGTAAACATATTTTTCCAATTTTGACGTGATCCAATGGGGACTTAGTTCATGCTGGCATGACACTGAACTCAAGTTAATATATTTGCTTCTCAATAGGGTCTAAATTCACAGGTACAGGATTAGGTAATCATGCTTCTGGTCCAGAGGAAGCCCCTCCAGGAAGACGGTTGTCTACATTCCTCTACAGAGGCATTTGCTAAGTTATTCAGGTTTCGATTCATGTGAAGACAATGGACAAAAAGAGCAGTTTCATGTGTAAGCAGATAGGTGGAAACCTTAACATTTACCGTAGGATCTGACTGTGTTAATCAATTATTTCTGAAGTTTTAGGGACAGTGTCCTCTCTACAGGTTACTGATAAACTTAACAAATATTTCCTGCAAGAGTTTATACCTGTGAGTGTGAAACACTGAAGATTACTTTGCAAGATATGAGACAAATTTGTAGATAAAAATCTTGTTCTTGCTGCTGCTTGCATAATCATTCAGTGAAGATTTTTGAAACATCTTTCTTTTGCTGTTTTATGACTGTTAGTTCATGGAAGGATTGTTTCTATATTCTCCTGCATATAACAATCAACTTCTGACCAGAACAAAAAAGTTAAGGAAGTTCAAATTACAGTCAAAATTCTCACTTTTTATTTAAATTTCCAGCCTTCACTGATGAATCTCTTTTCAATCTGTGTATTAAAAAAATGAAATCAGCATCATATATGTTTGTGGGTTTTCTGCTAAAAATAATTGGAGTAGTGCTATACTTGGTCGTGGACATAAAGAAGAACTATAACATCTGCCTCCTTGCATCTTGAAATATCTGAGCAAGCAACAACTACTATCTATTGCTCTACTACTGAATGAGATGAAGTGCAAAAGGAAAAGGAAATTTGAAGATGGTCTTTATACTTCCCACCCTCTCTAAATTAACTGTGATTCTAGTGTTCTTTCTTACTGTCTTAGTTTGGGAACACAGACTTTCTTTCACATAGAAGGAACAAAATTTGTGATTTTGCTTCTAAGATTCATTCATTTTCTAGTATAGCTAGATTTTTCCTGGTGCAGTGCCTGGCACAAGGCTGTAGTTTGGTCCAAAATGTCATTGTCTGCTGCTAGGTTTTGTGGATATTTTAAATTTTATTCCTGAATTTACTTCCACTATGTGTCTTACTTGACATATCTCCTTTGCATAGACTAACAAAAAATGCCAGAGACTGCATGGGTTCACCAGATATAATCTTGGATAGAATCCTGTAGGGAATATTGCCAAAGTCAAAAGAAGACTCACAGCAATGAAATAATTAGTTTCTATTTGTGTCATGGATCAGTAATTAAGCATAAATGGATAAAAGCATTAGCTAGAAATGTAGAATTGTCTCATCTTGCATTTTTTTCAACATTTGGCAACTACAGATAATGCATTCTTGTGAGATTTAGTGCATGCTTCTAACAATTAATTGAACTTGTGGGAATATTTTTTTTCAAATGCTAAAGAGAGGGCACAGTCACATAGGAAAAGAGTTGCTCCCGATTTGTGCTGGTTTTGGCTTGGGTAGATTTAATTTTCCTCATAGTAGCTGATATGGGGCTGTGTTTTGGATTTATGCAGGAAACAGTGTTGGGAACGCAGGAATATTTGGTTACTGCTGAGCAGGGCTTACACAGAGCCAAGGCCTTTCCAGCCTCTCAGCCCATCCTACCAGTGAGAGAGCTGGGGTGCACAAGGTGATGGGAGCCAAAGGGTCACCCAAGTGACCAAAGGGACATTCCAGACCATATGGTGTCAGTCATGCTCAGGATATAAAGCAGGGTGAAGGAAAAGAAAGGGGAATGTTCGGAGTGATGATTCTTGTCTTCCAAGGTCACCATTACACATGATGGAGCCCTGCTTTCCTGGGAACGGCTGAACACCTGCCTGACCATGGGGAATGGTGAATGAATTCCTTGGTTTACTTTGCTTGTGCCCAGCTTTTCCTTTACCTATTAAACTGTCTTTATCTCAACCCATGAGTTTTCTCACCCTTACCCTTCTAATTCTCTCTTCCATCCCACTGGGGTTGGGGAGGGGCAGGAAATGAGCAGACAGCTGTGTGGGCTGTTTGCCAAACAGGAATAAACCCCAATATAAACCATAAAGAAGCATAAAGAAAGCCACATCCTACAAAGTCTTACATGCACCTGCAGTCCAATGACTTGCATATAGTTCTTATAAATGGTGCAACTCATGTAGAAAATGTTTCTAAAGGCATTAATAACTCTTACAGATATAAAGATACCTGGAATTTGTTTAATTTTTTCTGGATCCTGTAACCAGTAAGTACCCTCTAATGTCTTTTCATAGGTTCAGTGTTTAAGCAGTTTTGATCCTGAAAACTTCAGTAGTGCTGTGTCACAGGAGATAGTGTGTAAATCTTCTGACTTAAATTTTTAAAATGCAGGTTTTATGAACTACATACAGCATTTCAGACCCCTAGTTTGAATTCACCACAGTAAACATTATGTAAACATACACTATGAATCTGTATAGCCACAGTCCTACAACATCCAAAATAACTGTCAATAGTAAATTTGGCAATAGTTGAACCTGTATGGGCCTGGTGTCATGATTAAAATTACTAAAATGAACCTGGCAAATACTTTAAGTTCTTTGAGATACAGAGTTTAAAAAAATCAATATCCTATGGCAATAAAATATTTTTACATGAAATTAAGTGTGGTTTCTCTTGGTGAATATTTGTCTGCATTCAGCAACAGTAATACTAACCCAAGAACAGAAGAGATGTGAGAAGGAATAGGTAAGATGTTATTTTCACTGATACTGATTTTTTGCTTGACATCACATTTGCCAGTTATCATGGGGTTTGTGCAGTTGGGGATGATAACTACACAGTGCTATTAGATTTTCTGCTGAGAAATTATATTTGTAATTTTTTTACCTAAATATTTTCCCCTTTCCACTGGGTCTTGACTATCTTATACCATTGTTAGACATTAGTGAAATCCAGGAAAATTTTGAATGATATTATTTAG
Organism: Dryoscopus gambensis; assembly: GCA_013389985.1. Taxonomy (NCBI): domain Eukaryota; kingdom Metazoa; phylum Chordata; class Aves; order Passeriformes; family Malaconotidae; genus Dryoscopus; species Dryoscopus gambensis. The sequence goes on from WEIT01011391.1 coordinate 5,048, forward strand.
CATAGTTTAAGGTATGATAACTTAATACAAGACACTTTATTTTTTAAGAGAGGAGTAAACCCATGTGAATAGGAAACTTTTTTTTTATGACATTATTCTATTTTGTTAACTGCTTAAATATTTTTAATGTTTCTTGAGAAAATGCTTTTATTTTCATACATGTCACATTGCGTGTGTCAAAATAGTTTATGGCCTTCCACACTCAGGAATTTATTTAAAAGAAAAGGAAAAAAATTTCTTAGTGCTTTCATATTCAAAAAAGTTTTATCCTTGTCTTTTATTAAATGAGACATAGCAGAATTTGAACAGAAGGAGCTGTATGCTTACCTTCATGTCCTCTTTGAAGAAGTGAGTGATTTTTTCTCACAATGGTTACAATATCAATGTTATTCTGTGGAATAGCAGGTACTTAGATTTTTGCTTTAACAGATGTGAAAATAAGTTACAGCAGCTTAACTGATGCAAATGAGAAACTGTACAAAAATGTATTAACTGCAGGTGTGGCAGGGTAGGGGGTTGTTAAATTATATTTAGCAGATGAAGAGAGACAAACACAACAGTGTTTTTTCAGATTTCTTTTTTCCAGAGCAATTAAGATGACATTTAGTTTGTGCATGCTTTAAGGTTCCTTCACAACTGAAGTGATAGGAAAGCTCTCCAGAGCATTATGGAAGAGCAGGAGTTATTAATGGACCTAGCCTTTGGGAACAGACTGTTGTATCTGCATGAAATTTGAGTTTATCCTGACCACTCTGTGTCCACAAGACTGGGAAGGGTTGCTGACCTCCTGTCAGGTTTTCATCTGAACTGTCAGCTTCTAAAAAGCTGTGCTTGTGTCTCAATGAAAGCAGAGTTTACCAATTTTGTTTTGCTTTTCCTCTGTAATAGAAACAATGAATAAGTAAGGCTTGTTAGCATTGGGGAGATTTTAGAAATTTAACTTAGTAAAGGGAATTTATTTGAGCTGTTAGGTGCCAAAAGCCCACCTGGGAAGCATTACTACCTTGTCTATAATTATTTAGGCACCTTGCAAATGAGGTCTTGTCTGTTTTTGATGAACACTACAGATTTTGGTAAAAAATATGGGGTTGTTAGTCTTATAACATTCCCTAATATAACTGAGTGGGATCATGAACACATCCCTCGCAATGGACATTTTTGGACAGAGTTGCGTATACTAATGTGATCATTTCCTTATATTAATATGTCATGGACAGAGTTTCAGAACCGACTTCACAGAATCGGAGAATTAACTGGGCTGGAAAAGACTTTTGAGATCTAGGTCCAGGCCTTGTCCCAAAGGACCATTTAAGACCATTCCTGAAATCTGCTCCCAGGAGCTTTCCACATTACCAGTTTCCACCATGCCTGGGGGAAACTTTTCTGTGCCTGCCGTGTGCATGGTGCCCTCCCAGCTCAAGCACCAGAAAAGCCTCACAGTGTTCACACCAGTGCCTACCTGTGCTGAGCCTCACAGCGGGTCCTGGCAGCCGTGAAAACCCATTGCTGTAGCTCAGTTAGAAAGCATTGTTAACTGTTGCTTTTGCACTAGCACAGAAGGACAGTCACACATCTCAGCAGCCAAGGATAACCCATTAGAGATGCATCCATACATTGGACTCGGGAAATTGAAGGTATTATCTAAAATAGCATCATGAAAAGCAACTTGTAAATGCAAGCTTTTAAATCAAAATATCTGGCTATGGTTCTGCCATAGTAAGCAATATTTTCCATACTGTTTTTAACTCAGGACATGGCTAGGAACACTAGAGCACTAAGTGCATATCCGTTCAATTAATGGAAAAGCCGTGCAGAAGTTGAAAAAATGACAGATTTCTGGCCATTAAACAGAAAAAATAAAAATATTTAAAAACTCTGCTGTATTTGGCAACTGATTTCTGCCTCTGAGCCAGGAGCAATACTATCAAATTTTATCATGTACCACTGCAAACACTTCAGTATGTGAAGTCTTGACTGCTGGTGTTGTTGCTGACCTGTTACTCCTCACCACAATGTCGGCCTCTCATTTATGGATACAAAACAGTTTCTATGACAACACATCAGTCCAGATTTCAAGAATGACTAAGAGCTTTGGGACAAGCCAGCAGGAAAAATGACTACTGATCAATTAAAGATCAGTTAAGAAACTTCAGTACATATTTTCATGGATAATTGAAAACCTTAATTTTTAGAAACGACTTCCATTCATCCTGTGGAAGTTACCAAGAAAAAGAAGATTCCATAAGGACAGGTGTGGTAGGTTAACCTTGGCTGGCTGCCACCCAGATGGTCTCTCAATACTTTTTCGCTCCAGAACACAGAGAGAAGATGGAAAGGTCATTGGTTGAGATGAGGACAGAGAGATTACTCACCAGTTATCCTTATGGGTAAAAAAATCTTAAGTCAGAGAAGATTATTTTAACTTATTGTCAGTTAATAACAGAGGGGTGTGGAATGAGTGCTGTGGTCAGACCATGACATTTGTCTCTAGCATTCCATCCTTGTACAGAATGGGGCCTTTCCGTGGTATACAGTCCTTTGGGAATGAATTGCTTTAGTGTGAGTCCCCCATGTGTCACAGCTCCATCCAGAAAACCGGCTTCTCCGTGGACTTCTCTCCACAGGGTGTAGGTTCTGACAGGAGCTTGCTCCAGCATGGGCTTCCAATTCACTTCAACTTCCTTCAAGACATGTCTGTTTTCAGAAGTGTTGGGTCCTCCCGGGGCTGCAGGTGGATCTCTTTGCACACCTGGGGGGTTAGTGCAATGCTAATTCTTCAAAACCCACTAGCCTATGGAAAAATGCTTCATTTGCACGATTGTGTTAAACATTAACCACAAAGAAGAACTGGAGTAACCACCGCAGTTCACCAAGCAGTCAGTTATGACTTTGGGATCACCGATCACAAGGGATCACCAAAGAGACCCCTGAGACAGAAGAACACATGCACCAATGGAAAGGAACACATGCCGGTGACTTTGGGGAAATGATTATCATACATGCGTTTCCTCTGGAAAAGCCTATTAATATGCATATAAAATATAGCATATAAACTGGAGCTTTTTCTGTACTCAGCATGCACCATATTTTGGAGGAGATACCCCCTCGTGCATCCAGTGGATCCTCATTCATTGTGAATAAAGAATGCCTGCCTCTTAATGCTACAGTAGTGTTAAGGAGTTTTTTTACTGGTTTTCGCTAACAGCACTTGACTGGAATAACCTGGAGTCTAGGAAGAAAATTTTGGACTTGTTTTACCTTGAAATTTGGTTCCTCTTGAGTGATGTCTTTTCAAACACAAAGCCTGACAGTTGGAAATGTTTATGCTGACAACAATAACTGTAATTTCTTTTTTTTTCTTTATAAATAGTTTATATCCTTTAATGGTCTGATGGCCTTTTTTAAGAAGTTTGTTAATTAAACATAATGTTGTATTAACCCATATATAAAGACTGATGGAATTAGGATAATGTAAATAATTTACATTTTTGTGAGACAGTGTTCTGTAGTATCTTACTGGAGAAAGTGAAGTAATTTATGACAGGCAGAACTTTCAACTTATGAGCCAGAATCACTTAGAGAGATGGAGAAAATAAACAGAAATTTTTGTTTCTTAAAAAGAAATTCAAATAAAACAAAAGCAGAGTAAAAAACTAGGTAACAGATTATCCATTTCGAAAATATACCTACTGCCAATGCAAGAAAATGCTTCAAAACATGCTAAGGAACTTCAGCATACTGCAGAATTCAGCATACTCCATATGAAGGTGGCTGGAACTGAGAAAAATATAAGTCTTGCCCTAATAACTTTTCCCAGTTGCGCCTGGAACAAAAGACAACTAATGCACAAAGCACAACAATAACTAATGTCCTCCCTTAACTGGAGGACATGAGTATGAGTGGTCCTTCTTTGAGACTGAGGTAAGGTCTGACCCCATTAAGGGCTATAACTGGCAACAATATTTATCAATTGCTTCTATCAAAATCTGAAGTAACAGAATTTTTTAGCCACTTTAATAATTTGTGTTTATTAGAGGAATAGAGCAGCTCTCCTATGAGGAAATGCTAAGAGAACTGGGATTGTTCAGCCTGGAAAAGAGAAGGCTTCATGGTGGTGTAAATGCGGCCTTCCAGTGCCAGAAGTGAGCCTACAAGAAAAATTGAGAGAGGCTATTTAAAAGGCATGTGGTGACAGGACAAGGGGGAATGGGTACAAACTGAAAGAGAATAAGTTTAGATTAGATGTTAGGAAAATATTCTCTAATGTGAGGATGGTAGGGCACTGGAAGTGGTTGCTCAGAGAAGTTGTGGATGCTCCATTCTTGCAAGTTTTCAAGGCCAGGTTAGACAGGACTTTGAGAGCCTGAACCTGGTCTAGTGGAAGGTCTCCCTGCTCACAGCAGGAGGGGTTGGGACAAGATGATCTTTCAGATCCCTTCCAACCTATGCCATTATGATTCCATGATTCTATGATTCTATGATAATGACAGTGTCATTTATGCATTTTCCCTGAAAATGACTTCAGGGTTTAACGCATGCATTTTGAAAGTAGGAATGAACAGGAGTAAAATTCACACATTCCAACCTCTCTAAAAGATAAGACTTTTAGCTACTTCCAAAACCAAGTTTCAAGTGTCCAACTCAAACGTGAAATTTTTGTGCCAAAGTTGAGGATAACATGAAACTTTCTTGCACACAATTTAATATGCATTTGTAGTTTAAGCTGCTGTACTAATGCTTTGCATTGCTATTGAACTGAGGTGATATGTCAGCTGAAGAAACACTGTTACATACACGTTCTTTCACATCCCTGGAACACTGTATGTAATAAAATTAGAAGTATTTCTTGGTATTCCTGCAATAAAACGTAAAAAATAAAATATCAGGCAGCTTTATTTCAGACATTTTCTTTATTTTGTACACTTAATTGTGAAAATGTAGTAGTTCTTCCCCCCCCCTTGTTGCTAGTTATCTTTTCCCCTCTTTTCTTTTTTTTTTTAGTGCAGCAACATATTTTTCCCTAAATCTTCAAATAATTTAGTTTGAAACCAAGACATATCTTTATATAAAATCTTACTAACATCTATGTGGGCTGATTTTCAGTAGGAATCATTTGTAGGTACAGCAGTTTGTCTTGCTTGAGCTATCTGGGGCAGCAGCAGGCGGCCATCCTCTACATTCTTGGCAGTAAAGGGAAAATGGGAAGAGGAGAGGATCTCGGGTTTGATTCCAGATGAGGGAAAGGAGTGCTCTCTAATAAAGAAGGATCTTTCTGCTCCACCCACCCTATTTGCGCCCAAAGTAGACCAGGCACTGGAACTGGCTCTCAGCTTCAGTTAACTTGTTTTGTGGGATTAGTAAATTAAATAGGGCCAGAACTCAGGTCTGTAAGCACTGTCCCGGGAATGCCCATACTGNATACTGATCTACTGCTAGCATTGTCTCTGCCGTGTTTTTAGGCAGACGTCAGACCACCATGAAGAACACTCACTCAGGGTTCAGGGAGCAGTATTTGGGCCAGGGATAATTCTGGAGGCACTCTGGATAAAGCCACTCTCTTTTTAATGAAAGGGTGTCTATTCTTATCACATCATGCCTTACTGCTTTTCTCCTGTGCCAAAGAATGAACTGTATGCATCTTTCCAAAGTGCAAAAGGCTTGTCTATAAACCACTAAATTTATTATATTT
>WEIT01011393.1:288-14400 GCA_013389985.1 Dryoscopus gambensis
TGTTAGATTAGGAAAACTTTTATCTACAGATGGGATGTTAAAGCATACAATAAAAATGACTTAAGATTAATCCTTTATCCTCTGGTGATTCCATCCACAGCCATCTGCCTTCTTCCACATACTTCTCTCTGAACCCTTCCTCTTCATCTCACCTCCACTTCTAACACCACAAGTCGGTAAAGGTAATGTGGAAGTGGAAAGTTGCTGACAAAACCACTGGTATTCCTGCAGCTGACAAGCTTTGAGAATTGAGTTTGAAGTTTAACAAAACATAACAGATCAAAGCAGTAAAAATCTATCCATACTACAGGCAATAAAGACTTTTTCCAGCCNGACTTTTTCCAGCCAATGTGATGTACAGAAAGCTGCACTGAATCTGTACTAAATCTGTAGAGGAGTTGAATCACCTTCTTTCAAGCACCTGTATTTCCTCAGAGATATGAAAAAAATTACTGTTTTATCTCATACCACTTTTCCACAAACTCCTGTAATTGCCACTACAATTTTCTTTTGATAAAAATTATTTGAAAATTGTTGTAACTATGTCCTTTATATAACTAGTATTACAGGCAAATGGCTGTACAATTAACAGCAAGGGAAAAGGTCCTTAGGGAGTTTTTTAAATTTTATTTCTTTAAAAGTGACCTGCAGGATGTCCTTTTGCTAATGCATTTTTATTGTAAATACATGCTTTAAACTGCTGGAACAGTCTGTGGAGTGTAATGCAAATACAATTAGAACAGAGCCAGGGGTTAAGGCACCAAAATGTAAATACATCATAGTCCCAAACACAGGGCAGCGGGAGAATCACTTAAGATGGCAGGAGTATGATACAGCCATGCCTAAGTAACTCAAACAAATGTCCAACTTAACATGTACATACCCCTAATTATTTATTATTAGGGATTGCAAAGACAATGCAACGTTACAGTTTAGATCCCTGCTCTGTTCCAAGGTGGGAGCACCAAATTCTTACAGCAGTCAGAACTGGGTATGTGATGCTAAGAGCCTTTTTTACCCCTAAAATGTTAACATATTACATGTTAACATATTCTGACAGTGAGATTACTCCAAGCATCATCCCTCATCCACAAGTAATCATAATCTGTGCCAGGCTCTAAGGACAGCTGTGTGCAAGATCACGTCTACTAACAGCTGCTAAACTCAGTACCACGTATGGGAAACTTTGAAAGACTTCTTAGATCCATTTCTCAGAAAGAGATAATGAATCTCAAAGTAGATAAAAGTATTCTTAACCATGAAATACAGCAACAATCTCACCATAGTTATTAACATGCTATCATTAGATAAATATGCAATACACGGTGAATTTAAATTTTCTTGTACTTTAAGAGCCATACACTGTCTTCAAGACATGTAAATAACACCTTAAATAACAAGAATAAACGCAGAGGAATTGAGGGCAAAGCATGAGTTAATGAAGCCACCTTTTTCAGAAAAAAAGTTAAGTTTGAGATTAGATCAAATACAAATGTGAATTACATAATTCACTGGTTAGTAGGAATAATGTTAAGTTGCAGATCGTAAAGAAGTTACTTCACAAAATATACAACTACTAAGTAGTTTTGTACCTGTGACCCTCTACATAATTTTGTGCAGAATATGTTTAGCTTGGTTAGTTACTCAAATGATAAATGGTATCTTAGTGAAAGCAGTACAGAAAATAATCTACATTTTAATCACACTGAAAACAAATAATGGTGTGATAAGATACGTGTCCACTAGACGTGCAGTCACCACATGCAGAAATGTTAGTGCAATGCAATACTCTTTACAAGAACATTACAGAGAAAACCCAAATAAAAGTTAAAAAAAAGCCACCCAGCAAAACCAATCGCCCATCCTTCTAACAAATACCACAGCTGCATGCAATAAAAGCCCCATGTTATCTATTCAGAAGTACACCATTTATCAAGAACTACGTGCCTTCTGCAAGAGGCACATGCTTTTGTTTTGCCTTATGATCTGTAGGGCATGTTGTAGTTGGACTAACATTTTGACATTTCAGACAAATGTGTTAAGTCAGATTTTAAAATTCACTATTATCCAAGTGAATTTCAATGCTCAGTCAACCTTTAAAAAATATTAAATGTGAATAAATTTACCTGTCATACTTAAGGCCATTTTCTTTCACCTACAGCTATCAAAGATAAATGTCTTTAAGCAGGAGTTCTTACACCTTCTTTAAATATAAAATAAAAGAAAATCATGATCTAAGTAATTTTAAAATCAACGTTTTGGAAATAGGGAGTAAGAAACATACTGTAACTAATAGACTTTGAAATGCAACCAAGAAACAGGTTGTAAACAAGACTTTTAGACCTCTGAAGTAACAGTATCAAGTTTACTACTCAAAAATTCCAGGGGACTGACAGGTTCCCCAGAACTCTACGCAGGTACCCTTAGAAAAAAAAATTAATTTTTGTACCTGTGGCTACCAAAACCAGCAGAAAATACAAGTCAAGTATCTAGCAAGCATTAACATTACATGGAGTTTATACCATTAACAACTTCAAGACATTTACACAGCTATTCTACAGAAAAATAAAATACAGCTTTCCAAAAGTCTCAAGATCCTGGACTAAAGATGTAAAGTCATTATTCAGTCCTGGTATGCTCAGCAAAATAAGTGACTATTTTCAAACACTCTTATTTGTGAAAGCACACTTACATCCCAACAGCAACTGTGTACCATAGAAGCTCAACATAATTTAGCGGTGCAGGATGTTAATAGCACACAAATTCAACATAAGACTGACATTTAGATATAGCAGCATTGCTCCTGTACAAATTATAGTATCTTCCATTTCTTCTGCACAGCAAGACAAACTCTTGTAACTTCATGCTGCTCTGTAGGCGCTCGAGACACTCAGAAATGTACTTCTGAGTGCCATAAAGTATGTTCCTGAGCAATGTACTTCCTCAGCAATTAACTAATAGGAGGCAACACTCTCAAGAGAATATCAAGTGTTGTGCTGCTAAAGAAGGAAACAAATCTAATACAATCAAAGAAATAGAGTTTTTCAGATGCACTGATACTTGTTAGAAACTGCTAGTCTAACACTGCATTTATTTGGAAGGGTTACTATTTCCAAAATATCAGAGATTGTCTACCTGCCAATGAGTAAAGTGACATCGGATATTGCAGACAAAAATCAAATACAGTTTATAATCTGTACAAGACATTTTTTCTACATTCTACTAAAATACTCAGAGAGAAACTAAAAATTAACTTTTTACCTTGATTAAAGATGTGATCACAATTGCTCCAGCATTCACCATAGGGTTATGAGGCCTGTCTGTGACAAGACATGGAAAGACATTTGTCAAACAAAACCAGTCAAGTGTGTAAGTGAAAAACTATTCTTGATTTATGTATGACTTGAAAGCTATTATTACAGAATTGCTATTATATAATCCTAAATCTTTAAAAGATACTGTAATCCAACACTATACACAATATTTTATAATTCTGAGTGCAGTATTTTACAGCAGAGAACACACTCAGCCTTATGCTACTTAACAATCCAGTAAATTATTTAGTTTGGTATCATTTCTTTTCTTGAAAATTATGAATCCTCTTCAGTGTTCCAGTATTCGATCAATGCAACACTTTAAAGTGAAGCAACCCCAGGACTTTCCAATTTTCCCCCAAGTTACCAAGTCTCAGTGATTTTAAGTGTTTAAACAGGTTCGTTAAAAAAAATTAGAAATCCAGTTCTTAAATTTCCTTATTGCTGTACATGAATACAAAATCCTGATTCTTTTTAAGAACCAGAGGTTTCTACTGGCAGCTTCTGAAATGCAAATACCAATTTACTTATCCTCACTACAACTTAACTTACTTCATAGCTGACTTGCACATACCTGCTACACTTACATTTTCCTTTTTCCCACTGATCTCCATATTAACAGTATCTTTGCATTCCCAAGTCATTCTTGGCTGCTGAATGAATCACCTTCTTTTTTATCTTCTTTTTCTAAAAAAATTCTCCCATCAGCCATCTTACTTTTCCCAAATAATCTACCCTCCACAAATTACCCTTTTCCAACTAACATTTTTGCTGTGCCTTTGAACTAGGATGGTGACTTCTGACGGTTCTGGTGTCTGAAAACCTCAAACAATTCTCAATACATTAATATATGACAGGTTTGAATTCTTCATTTGCTGTTCCTTTCTCTCCAAATTTGAAAAAAATACTAATTTAAAAACAACACAGAAAGTGTTCAATACTTCTATGTATTATATACAAACATGGACTCTAAAAGAAACTTGAGATGATTGAGGTTTTGGAGATGAGTTTGATATTTGCAGCAAACACCAATTTTCCCATGAAAATTACACTGGGCATGGTCAGTGGCACTTAGCCATCCATGAGTATCAGTTAATCGTCAAAAACTAATCAAGTTTTATTAGTATTTTTCAGAAGGTCGATATTAAAAGGAACTTTTAAATAAATCAAACTATCCTATTAGTGGAAAAATAAAGCCAATACCTTCCAAAAAAGTGAAGCTCCCCTAAAATACAAACTTGTTGTCTAGATACTATTTTAAAGTCGTTATTGCCATTCCTTACCTCTCTGCAAGAGACTCACAAATTGTTCTGATTTCATTTGATTGTACTTAAGATCCACATATATCAAATATCCTGCTGTTATCTACTAACGCAAGCAACAAGGGTCAAATGTATTTGACTTTCAGTTAAAACCAGATCCTGGATAAGAAAACATAGCATTTCCATAGCTCCTTAGGGACCATGAACCTGAACACAAGTCAAATGACCACTCACAGCACCACAGCCTGTGGGTCAGAAGGGACATCTGGAGGTCATTTCCTCCACCCTCCCACTCAGTGCTAGGCTATTGCCAAGGTTCCATTAACTGAGTCTTGCAAACCTCCAAACGTGGCGAACCCACTACCTCTCCAGCAATCCTGTTCATCCTAGAGGACAAATTTACCCTGATATCCAACCTGTAGCTCCCAAACCACAGCATGGGGCCACTGGCCCTTGTTGTACCAGCTGCCACAACCAAGAAGAGTTACAGAGCTCTCCAGGTTGGCAATTGCTCTTCAAGAATTTGAAGAGGCTTCCCAACTTCTCCCTTCCAAACTGACTCCCCCTTCCCGACTGCTCCTTGGGAGCACCATGTGTCCTGGATTGCACAGCAGCCTGGCAGCCCTTGCTGGAGCCCTCCCCAGTTCTTCACTGCTCTCCTTGAGCTGGGGATCCCAACTCTGGACACACAATCCACAACAACGCTGCTCTCACGCTTCATCAGAACACACTGTCACCCTCATTTCTCACTCTAGCTATGCTTCTCTTCCTTACAGCATCCTCTTACCAACATCAGGTATCACTTCAGTCCACAAACACGTTCATGACTATCATACACAGCCTATGCTAAAATTACTTTTATAAATACTTTTCTTTTGAGTCTTCTGTGCATCTCTATAGATGCACATTTCAATCTGCCACACAGTACAAAGAAACAACACAACCAGATTCCATATCATGTGTATGTCTGAATGAAAAGGATGTGCAATGTTTATTTAGCATTCAGCAACTGAAAAGCTTATCAGTGTGGTATGTCCACACAGGATATACCCTCAGAAATGCTATTGCTTCTTGTTTCTTTGGAGATGTCACCACCTGCTTTCAAAGTCAAGGAATTCTTGGTTACATACTCCTCTACTCTGTCTCCCACTGCTTAACACCTCAAGCTACCTGTACTCGTTCTGGCCACTTTACAACTAACACATCTCCATGTGCTGCCTGCACATGACGAAGGAAGAACCTTCTGATAAAACAAAACATGGACTTTCTTGAGTGTGTTTCTGAAACGCAGTTGTGTGTTGCTCCCCTCATGACAAGTCGGCACGAACATCACTGTGGGAGCCTTACCAGTTGAGGGGAGGCACAGCAGCCCCTCTCACCACCCACTAATAACCACTGTCCTTTGAGGGCCTTTCCTACTGCTGCCAGCTCCAGCATGCCACAGCGCTGAGCAGGACACCTGCCGTTAACCCACTGCTGCCTCTTCCAAGCACAGCAAACCCTGCAGGGTATCCAGGCCCCAGCTGAGCAGGTTTCACCATGATCTGCACAGCTCCAGGGAATACCCCCAAACACTTCCCATACGCAGGGGTCTGTAATAGAAAACCCTCTAGCTTGCCAAAACAGCTACAAGCTTCCTAAGGGCGGTCCATGCCCCAAGCCTGTCTGTTTAAGAGGCATTTGGACAATGCCCTTAACAGATGATGGTTGCAGATCCCTTCCAACAGAAATACTCCATTCTACAATGAAGAACCTCTCCCCAAACTTAAGCTATACTGGCCTTTTTTAAGGGCTAGGATGCCTAAATAAAAACTTACATCCTGAAAGATTTCTGCAGATTTCAAAGAAGAGATGTCTTCCATTCCCAGGTAATTTTTCACCTCTGGGAGATGTATGGGTTCTGACACTACATTAATTTTTAAAGAAATTCACACACGGGTCTATTTCTAAATTAGCAGCCACTACTCATCTACCTCACAGAGGGTGCCATCAGCAAAGAGATTCCACCCTGTACAACAACTAAGCGTGAAGACTGATACTGCAATTGCAAGTTTGCCAAAGAGGTGAAGAAATTCATCCCTTAATCTTTAGAAAGAGGTATCAAACTGTGCAAACCTAACTGACACACATTACCAGAACCAAACACACACACACACTCTATAATCAAATAATGAAGGCAGTGATCTGCTCAGACTGATAAAAAAATAAAATCTTTTACACAGCTTCTCTGCAAGTCATGTGTATTGCTGTATCATCTCATTATACTTCCAAGTAAGTTCATGTTTTTATCCTTAATGAAATACAAGCAAAATAAACAATTTCCTCGCAATCTCCCATTCAATTACAACGCAAGTTTTATTACTGGACTAAGTTCCACAAATGATTATACCACCGGACTAATTCTACAAATAATTACCATCAAGAGGAGGTTGTATGCATGGATAAGAGATACTAACTGTTCATATATACAGGTATTGTCAGACTGGTTGCATCATGAACTCAATAGACAGGAAAAAGCCTGTAGCTGCTTAATGACCATAGCCAGGAAAATTATTCCTGATAATGACTGTTTCAGACACATTTTACTATGTAAAACTCCTGATCTACTTCAATCAACTGGAATAATCTTTTTTAAATTAGCATGGAGATTGTTTTATTCCTTCAGAAATCTGAATTGGGTTGGGCAATATATTCCCTTTGATAAAACAAGTTTTAGAATTGAATATTCATAAGACTGCAGAAGTTTCCAAATTTCCATTGCACAGCACAGATCATACCGAAAACAGCAACAGCTTTTTGTTTTAAGTTGGCATTTATAGCTATAATTTAAAATTGTCTTAAAATATTCTTCATTCTTTCCAGCTTGAATCTCAGTAGTAGTAAACAATGAAATGCAAGAACATCCTGTTTTAGGAATCTTCCATATAGCAAGTATAGAAAAATTGCTTCAGATGTGTGTCTAAAGAGTTTTCAAACACCTGTGTATCAGTCCATAAAACCTGGATTATGAACATGAAATATGACTACATCTGAATATTTAGAGAGTAAATAGACTAAATATCTATTTTTTTTTAAATTTCAAATCTGGTCTTCAAAGTATTTATGGATGTTCAAACTGACAAAAATACTCTGCATATCTGAAGTTCATACAGTGGTTTAAATCTACACGCAAAGTGTAATCCTTTCTTCCCTACTCTTCCTTCCCTTGCAGAAACTCAACTTCCCTTTCTCTCACTACAACTGAAATGTTCCTCTTTATTAGACTCCTACTTTCGGTTTTAGTTCCTTTTTTAAGGACTGTATAAGAGGTCATCCCGGTCAGCTCCAGCACTTATTTTCTTGTGTCTATCAGCCACAGAAGCACATATTTAAAAATTAAATGTTCTATCATGTGAATTAGCCTTCTCTATTAATTTCATGTTCCTTGGTCAAAATTTCAGTAGTCCAAATTCTCTTATGCGTAACATACTACACATAATAAACATTCTTGTCTTATGAACACTCAAAGTATAACAGTAATGTAAAAGACCACAGCCCACCAATTCCTCTCCAATAGTTCAAAAGTAGCAATAAAAAGAAGAAAATAATTACTATACTTTGTTTTGTTATTAAAAAGAGAAAATACAGAACATCTATATTAGTTCAAAGGAATTAAGGAGCAATTTTCAGCAACATCAAAGCTTTTTTTATAATAAAGCTTTTGTAGGATATGAAAGACAAGTCATCTTCACACTGTTACAACACTGTATTTAGAAAAAGTAGGAAAGCAAAAACAAGACAGCAAAACTTGACAAAATGCTTAAACTCTCTTGGCAATATATTCACATTGTTATTTCATCACCATTTGCAAACGCAATAAAACAAAGAAAATAAATTGTCAAAATATATTCTATATTTAGGTATGGAAAGATGATTTTAAGATATAAAGAAATTAAATCATTTTATATAATCATTTGCATATATTTATAAACTTAATAAACATAATAAATATAATTAGGTATCATTAATATATTAATAATATAGATATTTAAGTCAGAATTCAATACAGTCCTTGACAAAAATGTCATCCAAGCCTTATGCTGGTAATTAAATATTAATTGCAATACCATGGCAACGGAAACATTGTCTGTTCTTTTACTGAGACAGATCCACTAGAAGAAACATTTGTGTTTCAGAGATAACATCCAGTATTTCCTCTAAGGCTACATGAGTCATCTTTCTCAGATTTTTGCCATAAAGTTTTTTAAAATAAAATTTCCATGCTTAAGAATTAATATAACATCAAGAAGAAATAATCTAGGTAAGTGCTGTACGGGAAATTCTTGCTAAAATACTGCTGCCACAGGGAAAAAAGTAAAAATGTTGTTTTGAATCAGTAGCCAAATTCCATTTAGAAAAATCTGTGGGAAGATTTCGCCTTCTGGAAACTAGTCAGTGCTGGCCTTTGGCACCAGCACCTGCTCCTCAGAAGGCTGAGAAGTGATATGTTTTTTAAAATCAATTTAACATCTTTGATTCTTTCACCACCATTTTACAGAAGCCATGATTAAGGAACACTTGCTACTAACTCAACTAAGTAAACTTCAAATACCTGCTTTGTTAAAATTCTTTGGGTTTTCCTACAGCTCAATAACTAGCAAATGGAATAGAAGTAATAAAACATGTTTTACTAGCATTCTAAATTAGGTAAAAGTGACTAACAAAGACTAAGTCTACCTTCCTGATGACAATATATCCTGGGACACTGCCTAGTAATAAGACTTAAGAGGATACAGTAAAATGACAAGACTGAAAAAACTGTGCAGGCTTGCGTCTAATTTTCTAAAGCTGAGTATTTGCATTATTAAGTGTAATGTCTCTCTTACCATCTTCATTCAGGAACAATTTGTTGAATCTTAATCCACTAGGCTCTTTACCAACATATCTGTGCACATACTCTGTGCCAAGATCATTGACGGCAATTGCGTATTTCAAAGGCTTTACGCAGGACTGGAGACAAAACGGAACTTTGGTATCACCCACAGAATGCCTGGGAAAAACACAGATAAAGAGGCTTGAAATTTACTGTTTGTCAGCTGTGGCAGTAGAGTGTTAAATGCTTCGTCTATCCTTCAACATACAAGGACTATTAAAAAAAATGCCCCAAAAAGCAAAAGCATATTATTACTAAAGTGTCATTTTAAAGAGCATAACAATGAGATTTAGAGGTTTTAGCAACTGACTCCATAAGCCAAGCGTAACAAAGTCAGTTGCTGACTACTGCAGAGGTAACAAAATGAAGACAGGTTCAGAAATGGGTTTGTACCAGAGCAAAAAATCACCTCAAACCTCCAGTCTTACGCTTATCCTACTCAATTGCAAACCACATACTCAACAGAGTGCAGCTGACCCAAATAGAGCCACTATACTTATTCATGTCTACATAAACACAGATGAGATACAGTTTGGTTTCGCAATTTGTGAACAATAATCAAATAGCTGTATTTACATTCCCTTTGATAATGGCAGAGATAATTTATGACACTTATTACATGCTATCTTCTGGAAAGTTTGCTTTCAACATCTATGTCAGACTGCACCAAAAAGTGACTCATGCAAGCAGCATATGCCACATCCAGAGCAAAAGGCTTGAAGCAGCCACTTGTCTGACAGCAAAATCAGGAGTGTATTTGCTTCTTTTCTTTGCAGAAAACACAAGCAGGCTTCAGTGAAAATCACAATACCATTCTGGCATTATAAAAGCCAACATTACAAAAATTAACATTATAAAAACTTTCATTAGCATATAATATCCAAAACAAAGCAAAATGCCAATTTAAAGTATAAGGTTTTTTGCTATTAATAAATTATAACTCAGACACTTAAACAGGGAGATGAAAAAATTACTTCAGCTCACTTGTACAGCTCCTCCTCTGAGATTACAGAGCATATGGCTAATTAGAAGGAAACATACGGATCTCAGCAGATCGTGGCAAAATGAACTCCAAGCCATAGTCACCAGAAGCAAGTCTGATGCTCTCAGGAATGCCCCATTCATAAACCCAACACCTAAAAATTGCAGCTTCCAGAACTTGCAGCAGGGCCACACCAAACTGCAGGTCAGCAGAGCTGATGGGCGTCTGGCATTGTGTACTCACAAAGGTAGCCAGAGCTCACGTTACTTCTCAGCTTGATGCTGCGAGGCATCCCCTTACATTTTGGCTCCTAACTGTCTTCTGCCACTCTGAGTTACCAATACTGAGAAAAATAAAATCACTCTAAGACCTACGTACACCCTTACAAGGGAAAGCTTGATAAACCTGAAAAGCAAAATTGTATTCAGCTCTGTCCAGTTTCCACACCTTCATTTTCTTTTTAAAGAACATGAATCTGCATTTTTTCAGTGTCACACAGATTATATAACAATGCTACAGTGGAAACATTAAAATGCAGTAAAGGAACTAACACTTTGTACATTGTGACCTACACAGAAAGTTACATAGCTTGATGCACAAGTACTATTAGACAAAGCTTTTCAACTTTCAAAGATTAATACTACAGAAACATTGCCTCTATCGGTCCTTCAACTATTCCAAGAACAAAATCTAGAAGTTACAACATACCTTTGTCCATCGACGGTGCAAAGGGACACCCCCCACAAATCGGGGCTGAACTTGGCCAGTTGTGGAATATAATCAGCAACCTACCACAGTGTGAAATAAAGAGAGACACGTTACAATAGCCAAAATACTTAACTCTGCATTAATCAAAATAAATGTCAATGGAAAAAATACACAAGGCAGAAGTGAGTTATTCTACTAATAATCACCTGGTATACCTAAAACTTCATTAGAAATTATTACATTCTGTAGATCACTATCAAATAAAACATTTTTTCAAAGTAAAATTTTCAGCACATTCAGAGAGGTATCTGTGTTCTGTATTACAGCATGTTCAGCATTTTCATGAAAAATTTTTAGCTTGTAACACAGTCTGGGATTGTTTTAGCCAATTTATTGAAAATAAGCACCAGGATAAATTTTATTTACTAACAAATGTACAATATCAACAATTACTTCTGTCACATAATCCAGCCAGATGTGTAAAGCTGCATAATTTTTCTATAGACTAAGTTTAGTCTGACAAATTATACAGCAGCTTTATAAGAAAGAATAATGCTATTTTCATATTCCAACATCAAAATGCTACAAGATTCTTAGAGGCTGTGAACTGTATTTCTAACACAGTTTCCAAGTAGCAGGCATAACTGAACTTCCAAAACTCTTTCATTAAGTTATCAGTTTAATTTTCCTAAAAATTTGAAGTAAAATCTAGCTACTCAACAAATTATGCATTTGGTTAATACTGAAAATCTACAGAAGTTTGAAGTTGAATTTACAAACAGGTTACCTTTCCTCCAGATTGTTTTTTAGCACTTTCATATAGCTCATCAATATGGGAAGTAAATGACATGAAATCTGGAATGACAAACTTCCTTCTGAAAGCTTGAGTAAGCAACACAATATTACTTTGTACACACCTGCAAAAAGTTAAAAAAGTTTATTAGCACTTTGACAATGTACTGTCAAAAAGCCTACTTAAGTAGCAATTACATGTTATTTAATTAGGACCTTCAGTCCCTTGAAGCCACATACCTACAAGAACAAGGCTTTATTACTTCTCCAATTTGCCACTCTATTTTTTAAAATTAGTTATAATAGTTTTCTTGCTTTCATTTTTATTCCTTTCTACTTAAAGCTCTCTTTTTGAAGTTTCAACTGTGAAGCTGTACTGCAAGGTATTATCAATGTGCCTTCAAGTAGCACCTAAGCTTGCAAAAGGGATCTAAAGCACCCCATTCTTAGGATCGAGCCATCAGAAGTTTATGTAACCCAGTCCTTGTCCAAAAAAGTGCTAATTTCAGAGTTAGATCAGACTTGGGAGGTTCAGGGCTGCCTTCTCTCACTTCACTCTTTCCCATGAACTGAGGGGGAACGCTGCCAACAGACCAAACTGGAATGTGATTCCACTCTAATAAGAAAAAAAAACCCTGTGGAAAAACTTGATAACATCTCCTGAACTAAGCAAAAGTTCATAGTGAGCAGTACGGCAAGTTTCGTGTTTCAAACCACCAACACTTCGGGAATCTGTTGCCTTTTAGCCCAGAACAGTTACACTATCGGCCACACCCTCTGAACATCAGCACGTCTGGGTCCGNCCGTCTGGGTCAGTTCAAAACCCGATAAGGTAAAAAGGAAAAGACTTATCTAGGGCAAACAGCAGGAAGGATGAAAACACAAACTGAGACACCTGAAAGCGGCGTGTCTGTGGGTGAGGGGGGAGAGCACGAGCAGGGTGAGAACTGGGAGCCATTATCAAGTCAGTGGAAATATGAGCTGATAAAGGGTATTAGCAGCCCTATCCCAGTGCAAGGAAGACAGAGGGAGGTTTAACACCAAACAAACAGCAAACCCCCTTATACCATGCCTTCTGGCAGTGTTGACAAAAGCAGACACATGCTATTAATGCAGGCAAATGGAAAGCTAAGAACATCTAAGCACATGCTACAAAGAAGAACATACCTTCCAATTAAGACTTATTCAGAAAAAAAAATAATTTTTAGGGAAATGTTTTCACTTAGAATAGGTATTTCAATAATCCTACTATTAAAAGTCATCATCAGTTCAAAATGAAGGTGCGTGAAGACTCGAGAAGAGACAGAATTATCCTCCCTTTGAATCCCCCTCTCTGTTTCTAAGCCTTTAAACTCCTTCGTACTTAGATGAGTTTATCTTAAATTGAACTGATACCCATTTCAAATGCTGATAGGCACTGCTCTCCCAAAGTGAAAGAGAAATTGTAAAGTTTGCGATGTACACAGCCACCTTAGAAACTGCTGTCTTTAATACACTGCTTTCTTAGCCTATGTTAAAATTGCAGTTGAGTTGGTTTTGTTGCAATCTGTCATATTTTTTTTCTGTATCTTGCAAAAAATTCTGTTTGCTTTTGTTCCCAGCAGCTTCCAATTACAGTCACCTACTCCAGGTGCAAAACTCCTTTTCAAAAGTAATTAATAAGACTGATGGCACCTATGTGTGCAGAAGGAGTAACAACACAACATGCACTAGGTTCAAACTTCAGATGCACTTCTACATTGTCTGTACCACCTGCACACAATTAAGCACTCTTATAAGGAAAAAAAAGGTATCTGAAATTCACCCAAACCTGTTAGAAGAATTCAATACAAAGTCTGGAAAACAAGAAGGCAGTATGCACTGAAATACAGGTCTCTTAGGATCACATTATGTTTCTGAAACAGGAAGGGCATTTATACACTTAAAATTTACACCAAGTCTACAGTGCTCACTTCAGCAGTTCAATCATTTTAATGTAGGGATTGAAACTCACTACAGAAATGGCTGTGCTGGTGAAGGACATTACCTGTTGTTACCAATTTTCCCCAGACTCTGCCAAGGTCATTGTCTGGGTATTTATCCTGGTGCTCCTTAAGCCAAGCCAATCGCATGAATTCACAGACTAAATTAAATACTGGGGTT
>WEIT01011393.1:14474-26711 GCA_013389985.1 Dryoscopus gambensis
GGTCTCCCTCTAACAGGACAGTAATGTTTTCAGTCAGCCAGGACATGAGCCACGACAGCTTCTAAAATTCTGCAGCCCACATCTCCTCCCCACTGAAGTATTTAACTGATTATGTTCCAGGTAACCCTCTGGAGATTGCCGGCCTCAGGCTCCAAAGAAGTGGAGCACGAGGAAAAGATCACAGGGACGAATTTAAGTAAATAAATATATTGATAAATAAAAACCTTTCTACGGTCAAATCTGGTGAACAACTTGGCCCTTATCTCTCATAGTTTAGTGGTGTTCAGGATAGGTACACTAAAACTTCCTACTTTACATTCTTCCCTTTCGACAAACTTTACAATCTCAGCCAAAAAAAAAAAACAACAAAACAAAACAAAAAAAAACCACACTAAACTGTCTTGCCAAATCCCAATTCAAGAATTTCTTGCCCCACTTTAAAAAAAGTCTTTTCAAACCACAAATTTTTCCAGATACCTTTTGGTTAGGAAGATTAGGCTGCAAGTCTTATGATCTATATTAAATGTCAATGACTTGTATAACCAAGTTTGAAAGTAACAGTTTGAGGGGTTTTGGAAATTGCATCTTTGTTCTCTAGCATAAAGTCAGGATCATTTTGTTTCCTTTATCACCTTATTAGGTTTATCCAAAAACACAGTCTGAATTACAAATTCCAAAGAGCTGCTCAGCTATGATATACATACACCTTTTTTCCTGTTTAACAAGCTACAGTTTAAGCATTACAAAAAGGCATGTGAAATTCCATGACTAGGTCTGTAGAAGTGTTCCAACACATTTGAACATTTTAGGAAAAAAAGTGACATTATGTTGACAAACCAGATATTAATATTCTAACACAGTGGAAATCCTCTACATCTTCTGTCAAAAGATTGCTCAAATCTAACTGTTCAAATAGGATGAAAACATTTATTAATACCTGGGTTAAGCTTGTCTAAAATTAAAAAATTTCATCAGGATTTGCTACGTATATTGAGAGAGCAGCACAGCCCCTCAGCAGCAAAGAGCAAACCCCGCCCGAGTTCCAGCAACAGATTTGTCAGGCTGATGCTCAGTAGGTAACACACCAGACTGCTGCTTCTCACCCACACACCAAAGACATGGCCAGCAAGACCACAGTTCTGGGTCAATAAAGCAGGAGAGACAGCATCTTGTGACAAAGGCTAATCCTACAAAGCCAAGCAAGCTATTCTGAAAAAAAAACAGGGTTTAAACTTAGTTATAACTGTTACTCAGTAGCTATCATTTCATTCACGTGTACGCTATAATCAAATTAACTCAATTCTGATTGCCTTATGCATTTCCTACCCCTCTACCCCACTGACCAATATTGCTATTTAAGAAACAGGGCTTTCTACAAGTCATATATTTTTCTGTTAGGAACATGCTATGAGTTTAAGGAAAAGCTAAGAGGGGTAGGAGGAGTTCTTACAAATATTATCAGAAATTTTTCTACAAACTAGCTACAATGCCATAGAAATACCTAAAAACACAGAGCATGTCAAAATGTGCACACTTTGTAAGGAAGATGAGCATGTACAATCTTCCATATTTATCAAGTTGCCCAAGTTTCATCTAACAATAGATAGTACTACTACATTAAGTACTACCAAAAAGAAAAGAAAAAGGGAAGAAAAGAATTCACAAAGCAAGTTAACCAGCATGCTGCACTGCTTTCAGTAGCAGCGTGGTCTCACCCTGCAAAGATCACGCTATGTTACACAAATGCAACGTGAACAGCTAATTCATGAATTTATCAGCACCCTCTCCAAATGTGCACCTCAGAAATCTTCAACTCAAGAAATTCTGCAGATGAAAGATTAAAACTCCAAGTTGTTCTGCCTGTAACATGGAGATTCTTTCTGATGTGGAAACTGCTGTAAAGCCAAAAAACTTCAAAATAATGACATTTTAGTCAAATTGGAGCCTAATGTTTAGAATCACTAAAAGGCACACAGAAACAGACAATACGGACACATGAGCTGGTGTATCTTACAGGTAATTTCTACTGGACTTGATTGATTTAGTCAAGCTTATGCTACCACTACTCCAGATCACTTATCCTGGATACTTTATTCGATCTGGCAGCTTTGGATTCAAATTAAACAGAAGAATTACACCACTGACTTTTATGTTTAGGGAACCGAAGCTTCCAAGTCCCAAGGTAAGTACAGCTGAGTAGTTCCATTACTGTAGTTCACACCTCACACACTTCAGGGACACACAGGGACCCTGTGCAAGTCTCTTCACAACAAATGCAGTGTCCCTACAAGGAACAGATAACTGACGTTTGGGCGTTTTTAATTTACAAAAAAGGTTGCAAAGGAACCTGCTGCTGCAAAGAAAAACTTGCCATGTGAAATAAGATTCACCTCTCCACCTCTGTATAATCTATGTTCAAAACTCTTCCTACACCAGAAGCGACCATGTAAGCTTTCCACAAATTGTTATAGTAACGACTGTTCTCCTCACACAGAGGATCAAATCCCAGAGATGTGACACAGAACATAAGACAATCCTGCTAATTTGCAATCTCTTGCCCTTCTTCAAATGTAGAGCCCTTGCTTAAAATATAATTCAGAGTTTACTGTGACAAATAAGCCTTTTAGTATAAATGTATAGCAAATGCCTTTCCTTTCCAATCCATCCATACACTCAGGAAGATTTTTGAATCTAACAATTTAGTTTTTACCATGCTGACAATAAAAACAGTGAAGACCTGGTCTTGAACTTAACACAGGAGTAAAGTGAGTCCATGCTGGATCTTTACAAAGTATCTCACATCTGCTTAAAGAGTTGACTGGTTTGTTATTTTGTCACACACAGACATTTGCTTTTTCTCAATCTATTTTCAAAAATGTTTATCCATATTTTAAAATATATATATACAGACACTTTATATATTTATACTTACATAAACTACATAAATACACAGTATAGCATAAGCATATACTGTATATATTTTACATACCTATGTGTATATAAAATATACATTTTATATATATACACATAAAAAATTGTATTTGAAAATAAGTTTTAGATATTATGATTTACCCTGTAAATGGAATAAAAATGCAGATGGAAAAATAGTCTACAAATTTCATTTCAAAATTTAAGAGCCTCTAAATTTCCAATCTTTTGGCACACAAAAGCTGAAAGTAGAGGAGCAAAGGAGCGTGTTTGAAATGAACAGAACACAACCTGAACAGTGCTTATACCATTCAGCTGACTACAGACTTTGCTAAAAAAAAAAAACTAAAAGCATCACTAAAATACGGCACGCAGATCTTTTCCAAAACAGCCTAAAGGAATGTCTGCAATCCTAAGCCCTCTCATTTCCGCATACCTTGAAATTTAACTTCACTGTTTTCCATACACTCACTTTTAGGATTACATACATGCTATGACATCTCACCACACAGAAGCAGCATCCTGAACTTCAGATTAAAAACTGACAATGCAGTGAGAGAGCAGTTTTACATAATCATACTAAACGCTTCATGATGCCTCAATTAATTTGTTTGGCATCTAAGAGTTGCAGTATGGGGTGCAAACAGATGCAAACAACACTGACACATTAAACTCTTGTGGAGATCACACAGCCTGTCTGCTGCATGAAATCTGAGAACAAACTTTTATCAAAACAGCATCAGGAGTGTAGATTTGACTCCCTTTCTAATCCATCTATATACCTTTTGTGTCTCCTTAAGACAGCACTCAGTAACACACAGCATTCATTCAGAATTATAGTTACATAATTGACAGAAAGTTTACTTTTTAAAAAGGTCTTTGTCCAGCATAACACCATCTGAAGTTGTCTGAAGAGTCAGTCTTAGCATATCCATGCACTCTTTCAATCGAGGATCAGATGTACGTAATCCTGTAGATTTGAGTGCCTAGTACAACAAAACAATAATTACTAAGTGAAAAGATACGCTATTACAAACAAGTTATCTACTGCTCAGTGTTTATCACTATAAGAGATCTGCCACTGCCTTACCAACAGAGACATTTTGACACTTTATTGATTCTTTAGCAATTTCCTTTGGCCATTTTGGCTGCATTTGATGTCAAAGCATTAATGTTATTTGAAATCCAGTGGTCCAACTACATTTTACACAAGCACGAACACTACTGAGCCGTGCCATAGGCACAG
Source organism: Dryoscopus gambensis (assembly GCA_013389985.1). Taxonomy (NCBI): domain Eukaryota; kingdom Metazoa; phylum Chordata; class Aves; order Passeriformes; family Malaconotidae; genus Dryoscopus; species Dryoscopus gambensis. Next base: position 18,649 of record WEIT01011393.1, read on the forward strand.
ATGCTTTCATGCATACTCTTTTGCACATCAGAGAAGAAAATAGTAACATTAATATACTCATTCTCTTACTTAACTATAGAAACAGCACTGGGGGGGAAACAGTAGTTACATTCCTTCTCGAAGCTAAACATGTACAACAGAAATTCTTTGCTTTTCATTCTTGCATGTTAGACTTCTTTAGACTGTTAAAATAACCTTGCAGTAGACAGCTTTTATACAGCACTCTGGAACAGCAAACTTACAGTTATGAATTTATGAACCGGTATTTTCTCTTGTCCTTCTGCAATAGTATAGAAAAGTAGATCTTCTAAGCTGGGAAGGAGACCTTGTTTCATTTTACTGGAAAACAGAAAAAAAAAAGCACAGATTATTTTAGTGCCTATTTTTATTTATACACATTTTTGCATTATTCTCAGGGAAATACATTTTCACCACCAATATAACTGCTACCACTAATTTCAAAGAACATTTTCATTAGTGAACACAAAGCTTAGTTAGACCTAGAAAAAAACCAGTAATATTACAAGCAGCATACATAGATTTTACAGTAGCAAACATTCTTCAGTCATATTTTTACTGTCACACGTTTACTGCTAAGATTATATTTAGATTTTTCTGGGAGCAGATTAATCACATATCCCTCTTCTTGATGTTACCAAGGATAGGTATGCTACTTACAGAGGATAAATTATTTATAAGATTCCAAGATGTACACGCCTCATAATAAAGTTGTAGAGCATACTGACCCAATTGCTCTACAGGCAAGAGAAGGAGATGATAAATGTATAATATTTTCTTCAAAACAGTCCTGTTTTCAGGACTCCACGGAGGAGCCCTAAAGTCCTTCTCCTTCTAGAAGCTTACATAAGGCCCATCAGTTACCATGAAACAAGCAATGCCATCTGCAGCATAATAGAGCACCTGAAGCAGAAGGAGTGACTCTCATCACACCTACTTAGCTAAGTAAACCCAGGGTAGATGCACCTTTAATGCTCACTGTGCTTATCAGTGTAAACAGCCGGGGCTCCCACGTGTTACCTATTTCACTCCCGAGACAGGCTTCCCCTAACTGTGCCTGCAGTTTGTTACCTGCACGTTACCTTCCATTTTACGGGAAATCTGAAGGAAACCTACTAGGCTAAGCATTGAGATTCCTCCTAAGGCAGAACGCTGTAGTACTGACAGCTTTCCCTCAAAGCCTTTGGAAGTTTACAGATTGAACCTTTAAAAAGTTTTGCCTTCCTTGGTGTTCCAAAGCCCCCTGCAGCAGGCAGGAGCCCAAGCCTTCACACCTGCCCTGTGAGCAGCAGAACGGACACTTGCAGACTGGGAGGGGCAGCGACAGCAAAGGGATTCTGATTCTTTGGTCCCCTGAAGTGCCCAGGTTTCTCTCCAGACAAAAAAGCCAATGTTGGACAAGCAAAAATACATAAAACCAAAAGAAAACAAATGTAGACATTAACTAAAATGCAGAGTATGCAGTCTTACACTATTTTAGGCATTTATTTTACAGGTCTATCTTGTAATCTATTAGTATTGGCAATACTTTGTTACTATACAGTAATATATAAACTACTGCCTGAAACTAGAATGCTCAGTGGCAATTTATGTATTTTTATACATTTATGCAAGTGTCTACAAAAGCAGGTCCAAATTCTAGTCACTGAAGTTTTCAAGAGATTAGTAATTCTTTGAATAACAGAACTCAGGGTTACAATTGCAAAAGTAAAATGCTGCAACTAAGCACAGACCCTAGATAGGCCAATGCAATCCTACTGACTGACGTTTAATCCTCTCCTCTCCCAATACTTACACAAGTCAGATTTATGATTATTTTTAATAAAAATCTGATTATATCCAAATATCCTTTTAAATTTAAGACAACCTCTAAACTGCCCTTGCCTCCCTCCTTTCTTCATAACTAGCTGTGAAAACCAGTAGTAAAAAATATCACCTCTCATTTTCCAATTTAAAACACTGTATTTACACACTAAGAACAGAAGACAGCCTTGTAAGCCAACAGAACCTTCCTTGTCTTACAGTCTAGATTTTTTTTTTTAATTTAAATTATGCTGGCTGACTAATGCACAGACAGGCTGGCAATTCAACCAAGACAAACTCTTGCAACTACCTCAAGCAAATTACTGAACAGCCCTTTTCCTAAAGAAAATTCAGGTCTTCCAGGCAGCATTCTTTGCTTTCAATCCTTTGGGGACAGTAAGTCCAACAGAACCAGAACTACCAACATAGCACCTAAAGCTTCACCCTAGGTCTGCATCCTAATTCTGCAGGGAACGAATTTTAAAAGTTATGCTAAGTTACATCGTCTACACCCCTACGTCTTCATCATTCACACAGAGCTTTTACTGCGCTCCCCAAAGCATCACGATTTCATGTTCTAAGGAATGTGTCTGCTACACGAGTCACTCCTGGACTGCCAAAGGTCTGGCAGAGGAAACTTTCCTATTTCACTTTGGCAAAACCAGCTAGCAAACGCACTGAGAAATTTTAACTGATAACCTATTTAATTACACGTTTCTGAGCAATTACTCAGAATTTTACAGCTGTTCCAAGTACAGAATTTCTACCTGGAAAGGTGCAGAAAAATACTTCAGACATTTAACCAAGATTTTAGCTGCCTCTTCATAAGATTTTATTCTGTTGAAGAGATGTGCACCTTTCACAGCAGAAGATCTCTCAACATGGTTTTCTTATCTTTCACATCTGCTGTTGTTCAATATTGGGTCACTCAGCCTAATTAAACAGTGGAGCTGCACAGACTACCAGAGCAAAGAGGATGACATTCAATACATTTACAGAAAATTGCTCCTTGTCAAATAGTCCATCTTTTGATAAAGTTTATCAGCTAAATAGGGGTGAAAAGGCTTGCTCTGCAGTTTATCAGATCAGTGATGTCAGTAACTAATGTTTGCTTAACCTAAACGATGTGTTTTGGCACTGTGAGCACACTTAGCAAGATAATTCTGTTCCACACACATAAAAAGCTGTTTTTCAGGTCAGGGAACTTGCAATTTTCATAGTCAAATTAAGTGGAAATTCCAGTTTACCAGATTTCAAGAATAATGACTTTTGATACTTATTTACCTTCTTTAAAAAAAATAAATAAGCCACCAGACTATTAAACAACTAGACTTCTTTGGTAGTATACTAATCTGTGGACTACAATACTGGTGGACTGTTTTAAATACAAAGAAAAATGAACACAGGAATTCCAAGCACAAGGACTTTGCAGTCCATATCATTCCTTCTTTCAGCTCTTCCTTTTGCATCAGTACAAAGCCTACACCAGATTCCGAGGAGGATTTCATTTTCACAAATGCTCAATTTCTGGGATAGAAACAAGATTCAATTTCAAATAATGCAGAAGACTCCTACTTTGTATTTCAAGATAAAACTGCCAAAATGCAGAACAGGATTTACAGAACAACGAATGATATAAAGATATGATACTGCTAATAAGAGTTTGAAGCATCATTAACAAATACGACACCAGTCATAAAAATGAGGTCACAATTACTGTCACAGACAATGTCCCTCAGTAGGGTCTGTACTGGGACCAGTACTGTTAATATCTTCATCAATGACACTGACAGCGGGATTGAATGAAGCCTCAGCAAGTTTGCCAGCGACACCAAGCTGAGTGGTGCAGGTGAGAGGCCTGAGGGAGGGACACTATCCAGGGGGACCTGGACAAACTGAAGAAGCTTGTCCAGGTGTGACCCTCATGAAGCTCAGCAAGGTCAAGCGCAGGGTTCTACACCTGGGCCACGGTAACTCCCGGAATCAACACGGGCTGGGGGAAGAACAGACCAAGAGCAGCCCTGCAAGAAGGCCTTGTGGGTGCTGGGAGAGGAGGGCTGGACGTGACCCAGCCGTGTGCACTCAGACGCGTCCTGGGCTGCCTCAGAGCAATGTGGGCAGCAGGGCAAGGGAAGGGATTTGCCCCTCTACTCCGCTCTGGTGAGACCCCACCCCGATTACTACATCCAGCTCTGGGGCCCTCAGCGCAGGAATGACAGTGGCCTGGGGCAGCAGGTCCAGAGGAAGCCACCACGACGGTCAGAGGGAGGAGCAGCTCCCCACTAAGAGGTAAGGCTCAGGGAACCAGGGCTGTTCAGCCTGGAGAAAAGGAGGGTCCTGCGAGACCCCACTGCAGCCTTTCAGTACCTAAAGGGACTCTGTGAGAAAGATGGGGACAGGCTTTTTAGCAAGGTCTGTTGCAACAGGACAAGGCAGAATGGTCTTCCACTAAAAAAGGACAGCTTTATACTAGATATAATGAAGAAATTTTATGGTGAGGGTGGTGAAATGCTAGAACAGGCTGTCCAGAGAGGCAGTAGATGCCCCATCCCTGGAAATATTCAAGGTGAGATTGCATGAGGCTCTGAGCAGCCTGATCTATTGAAGAGGTCCCTCCTTACTGTAGAGGGGTTTGCACTAAGTGACCTTTAAATGGTCTCTTGCAATCCAAACTATTCTGGGATTCTGTGAAAGCTGCAAGTCACAGTCAGCAGCCCCTCTATCTAAAACAGGCACCTTGAAGAAGGTGTCACCATAACACCGTTAAATATCTCCAACCAAGAGATACAAACACTTGTCAAGTCACTCAGTAACTACTTTCTGCCCACTTGTGTAGTGAGAAGCTGGTCCTGTAACAGAGGTGGGTAACTACTTACCCAAGAACTTAACAAGATTCAAGAGGAAACTATGTATTTATAAACTTAGACCAAAGATAGACATGTTTAGCAGCTATCAAACTGCTCATGGTAAAACAAAAAACTATAGCTTTAAAACCTTGGCCTCTACAGAAGTTATGAAAGGTCTAATAAAAGTGCACTTCTGTTCCTTGCATCTCTGAGTATTATATCCACACTCCATCAGAAGTATCAGCGGAATGAACCACTGCCTGGTTATTAGTTATTCCTCTGTAATCTGGCCTGGCTGCAAAAGCAAATTTATTTTTAAAAGTATCTCCAGAATTCATCTCTGCCTTAAAAACGAGCACTGCCACTCCCTTGTCATTTAAAAAAAAATTAATGAAACACTTCCTTTCACCGCTTTGTGATATTCTACATTCTAGTGTCCAGCACTATTGCAATTCAGCTGTAAAAAGTGAGCAATTTAGCTTCAAAAGTTAGGGTGACTCATGTTTTGCTCCTCCCTCTCACCTTAATCAAGGCCTTTGTAATTTAGAAATAGCTTCTACTAAGATAAACTGTTCGATCCCTTTGCTGTCCAGCATAAGATGCAAGATGAACAATGCACATTCGTACTGAAAGTAAAAGCAAGCAAAGCAGTTATATTGAAAGTAGGAGCAAATGGTATTAAATATTATACATGTCCATAACTGAGGAGTGTATTAGGCTACTGTGTTTTAATAACTCAGGCATGAGCATAGATATTATTGTGTTCTAATCCACAGTTCCCATTAATTAAATTTACTGGCCTGTGGCCACTCTCAGTTTAAGCTCAATTATTTTTCCTCTCCAAAATACATTAGGTTTCAGTTGGATACACCGTGTGAAGGCTGGATAGCAGGGATAAGGAGGTGCTGGAAGATGTTACGGAAAAAAATGCACAAGGGGATCTGGTTATGCAATGGGATACTAGTTATTTCATCAGCCACAGACCTCATAATATATTCTATGAGGAATTAAACTGTTCTAAATTTCTGTATCGTCTTTGCACAGAACGTTTTAGGCTTTCACTTGCAACTGCTACTCTCTCTACACAAGGACTGTTAGGCAACCAAACAAACCTTACTGCTGTCTTTTGACACTGTGGGTTATTTCAGCGTCCCAGAACCATGACCTTCTAACCAAATAGAAAAAAACAGCCCCCCAACACTAACAAGCAAACAAAAAAAAGAGCAGAAAGGACTATTGCCAGTTGGGTTCACAAACCATTTGCCAAACACCACTCAGATGTTAAGACACTACGGATGGCTGCGTGCTGGAATCAGCAGAATACACAGACTGCACTGACTCAGCCCAGTTGTCAATGCAGTTCAGGCACCTGTTTTTTGAAGAACTTCACTTTTCTTCTTGACCATGTACTCTGTCTTACATGTAATGTACCATTTACATATGCTTGAAGTAAGATTTTCATAGTTCTGCATTAAGAAAAGTAAGAATGGAAGTATCCAGCAGGCTGACTAATGTGCCACCAGGCATTCCTGCACAACCTGAAACGAAAAGAAAGTTTCTAGCTTTTTCCTTGTTCATAACTATATGATAGATGTTTCACAGAATTTCTCCCTGGTCATTTTGCAGTAAGACTCAAAGAACAAGCATGTGACTTTCAAATACATCCTTTGTCAAAAGCCAAAAATTATTAAAAGTGTTTAACTGGTTTGTGATTACATAGCTTTACCACACATATTAGAAGTTAAAGAATTTCCCTAATTGATGCTAGCTGTAGGAAGCTAATAACAGCTCAGTTTAAGAAAATGTTGCCTCTTCAATAAATCACCTTTGCAATATTGTCAAAAACCCATCACAGCTGGCATGCTGGCTTTTTCCAAAGTTTTTAATGTCTGTATTTCTGCTTGAAAACAGAAGTGCAATCTTTATAAACCACACCTATTTGAGCCACAGAAGAATAATTTTTTGTTCCAAAACATTATATATAGAGCTAATTCAAAGAGGAGACTTCATATGTGTTGAACAATAGCGTAAATTTAAAAATAATACCCGTATGATTGTGTATGATATTGTACATGGTTACATAACCTGATGTGCATGCATTTTTTAAGGCATCTGACAGCAGAAGTAACCAGTGATGCCTTTAAAGTAGGCTATACCCCACTGAACCAGGCTGAGCAGCTAATGCATCTGGGGGGAAAAAGCAGAGAAGAACAAGGCCACAGCCTCTTTCCCCACCTGCCATATTGAAGTTCATGCTAAAAAAAAAACCCACAAACCACAACCCAAAAGCAGAACTATTAACAAGTTAAGGGCTGAAAGCCATCTTGACTGGCCTTGTGGAATCTTTTCCAGACTTCCTCTTAGCATTAGACTAACAGAGAGTTTGCTCAGTGTCAAAACAAGGTCCTCCTTTTTCAGCCCTGTTTCTTCTCCATTTACTTTTTTCATCTAGGTAATAAGCATAGCAAAGCCCGGGAAAGCAGCTTGGGTTTAATTTTAATTATGCTACCCCATAATCAGCGCACAGGGTGCCTACAGGAATGCCACGGGGCACATTTCAAACACACACAAAGGAGAAGACTTCATGGGGCTTGCAGTTAAGCTGTCAAACTTCCTGTAAAAGGTCATCTGAGATACTAAATGCACCCAGGTTCAAACGACCAATGCACAGACTGTCAGACAGGGGGTGGTAGGAAACGAACGCTCGAGACTTGCATAATGCTGAGGACTAACAGAGCAGAATACTCTGCCAATCCATTTACCTCATCATTATACTCTAGCCCTGGTATCCACTACCAGTCATTACCAGGTACAAAAGACCTTTTTCTTTCTAGGAGTATTTCAGGTTCTGAGTGAAGGCGTATTAACTTCATAAACATATACAGCCTTATCATTCTATGACCCGCACGTACCTTTGTTACTAAGGGACAAATAAGGACCTCTTGGCACAGGCACACATCCTGCAGCACCTATAAACATCTGTACTCACCACGTACGGGTGGCACTGTCTGTCCCTAGCTGCACTAGATCACAGAACTCTTAGGGCTACAAGGGACCTCTGGAGATCACTCAGTTCAACCCCCCTGCCAAAGCTGGGTCATCCTAGGGCAGGTTACACAGGAACGCATCCAGCTGGATACAGACGTGGAGAAGACAGTGCTGCAAAACTTCCAAGGCAGCACCGCGCACACTGCCTTTAATAATTAATGCGAGATGACACAGCTTTCGCTTCTCTTGAGAAATATTTTTAGCCAAGTGGAAGCGCTACCAAAGCCACCCGACGGGCACGCTCCCTGCGTCGGGCCTCCCCACGGACGGCACCCCCGCACACACGCGGGAGGGACCCCCGGGCCGGGGGAAGCCCGAGGCGCTGCCCAGGCCTCACGCCGCGGTGAG
>WEIT01011393.1:27340-81291 GCA_013389985.1 Dryoscopus gambensis
GGGGAGGGAGCAGCAGCGCCCTCAGCGGGCGGACCCGGCGCGCTGAGGGGGGCCCCGGGGCGCCGCCTCCCACCCTCATTCCCTTCCTCCCTCCTTCTTTTTCTCCCTCCCTCGCTCTGCGACGTGTAAAGGCGTTGGAAGCGGGCTGGGCTGCGGCGGTGTCGGGTTCAGGTTGCCATGGATATGGCCATTTTTTAAAACTGTATGTTTTTGATTACGAAGTGTACCGCCTCTGCCGTGCCGTCAGGATCACAGAATATGCTGAGTTGAAAGGGACCCACAAGGATCATCGACCCCAATTCCTGGCCCCGCACAGGACACCCCAAGAACCACACCCTGTGCCTGGGAGCCTTGTCCGAACACTTCTTGAACTCTGTCAGGCTGGTGCTGTGACCACTTCCCTGGGGAGCCTGTTCCACTGCCCGACCACCCCCTGGGTGAAGAACCTTTTCCTAATACCCAAACTAAGCCCCTGCTGACACAACTTCAGGCCATTCCCTCTGATCCTGTCACTGGTCACCACAGACAAGGGAGAAGGATGCGCAGGGCCTGTGGCAGCCACCCACCAGGTACCCTAGGAAAGGGCTCAGGAAAGAGGAGCGGGTGGAAAATACCCTCAGCAGCAGGAATTCTTGTTCCCACATTCTTTAGGCCAGACGCTTCTGGCAATGAGCAGTTACTAAGGGGCTTCCACATACTTTCAATAAAAATGTCACTGCATAGCTCATTGCCAAAACTTACAGTGGAGGCTGTAAGTCTTGGTCAAATGTCTGAAGTTTTTTGTTTTTAGGAAAAAATAAATAAACCAAACACAAACCCACAAAAATCAACCACCTGGATGCCTGTGTGAACTGGGTGCGGCCATTCTTCGTGTTCACATCACCAAACATTTAATCAGAGTGTGGAAATTTTGCTGCTGCTCACGTGCAGGTCCCCGTCTGGGAACCATCGACCCATGGTAGTGCAGTTCTAAAGGCAAAAGTGTAGCAGAAAAGAGTAGCAGAAAATAACTGCACAGCTTCAGCACAAGGTGTAAATGTCACTCTTTATATACACTTAAGCTTCTGTCACAGCTGTCAGGATATAGCATTTTGGAAGTCACAGATTTTGCAGTTACTTGGTGAAACTTTGCTCACATCACCAACTGCTAAATTTGTCCTAGATGAGTACAAATCTGTATCAGCAAAGTGTATCCATTATGGGTAACAGTAGAAGAGGAGATTTCTCGTCATCCTACTTCCTCAGTAATGCAAACATGCAAACTAGTTTTTTAATTGTCCCTAGTCTGCCCAGTTTAAGAATCTTGATTTTCTGAGCAAAAATGTAAATACTTGTGGAGCTGTGAGTCTATTACTGCTAAATTTCCTTGTGAACAATTTCCCCATGCACTGAGGTTTATTTCATCTGGTATGTTTATTATGTTTGGCAGAGGTGGGGGCGGAAAAGCTGTAGTTCTGAGTTTAAATGATTTTGCTGCACACTTTATTGGAAGTGTTTTACTCTGAAGATACTGATATTTTGTTTTCCACCACCCCCCAGATTGAAAGTTTCATCTGTCTAGGCACAGAAAATTGCTCTTAAAGACCCCCATAAAACAGAGAAGGTTCTGTTACCCATTTTTCATGCACTCTGAAATGGAGAATAGTCTTTCCTTGTGCTTCTACTTACACGGCAGCACAAATACCCACAGGGGTTCCCTATGCTAATCAATTGTCACAACAGCCATGAGGGGTTTTGGAAGAAGATCTAAAGATAGCTGATAATCTATGCCTATGAATTGAGCCTCCACACACCAATGGTTTTTCTTCCCACTGAACAAGGAAACTTGAAATACCAGTGTGGGATGTGTAATCCTGTGCTGCAGTAACTTCACATACAAAAATGCAAAGTACCTGCAGTTCTCACGTACTTATTACGTTACCTATTATATTTCCTGGAACTAATTTTGGATTTCCACTTGCTAAGTCCTTTTTGGCAAGCCAGTACTGCCTCTTTTAACCTGCTGCCCAATAAGAATATTTCGCATTTTTAAAATCCTGTTATGTAAAACACTCCAAAGAAGTCTCTCAAGCACCTTTTCCATTCTTTCTACAGAGTCTGCTGCTCCAAGACCAGAGACAGTCAGTGAGTGCTGTCGCTTCGAGGATGTGCATTTGGTCACTAATCGCGCACACAGTTCTGCAGACACAACAAGATTCTGAATTTTAATGCCAAGGTGGTTTTTCGGTGTGACAGCTGTGCTCTTTTCTAAGCCAGCTGTTTCACCACACCCTGGTATAAAAGCTTGTCTAATTCACCTCTTATACTGTAGGGGGAGAAGAAGCGGAAGAATGAAAAATGTAATGATCTGGATCTTTCCTTTTAGTGCTCCGGTTTCTGTTCAGATCATTGCAGGCAAGGTGCTAGGAAGGAAAAGGAAAAGCTACTGCATTCATAAAAATACTTGCCTCTCAAAACAGTACCCCATGCTACAGGTTCTTGACCCTATAGGAACTCTTTCATTTTACTCGCTTCCTCTTTTTTTTTTTCTTTTGTTTTTTACTTTGTACACTATTGCCTTATTCCTTTATTTAACCTTTTAGTATTGCCTTCACATTAGTACATTAGTTGTCTGCCAGTGCAGGTTTTCTTCACTAAAGCTTTTCTTAAAACTCACTGAAAGAAATTAATCCTTGACTTCTCTCCCTGGAAATTCCCGTCTGTGTTTTAGCTGATGAGGGCAGAAAATGCAAGTTGCTCTGTATGGGGGACTACAAATACACAGGTTGGGAACAATGCAAAATGATAAATATAGTTTCAGATCCAGAAAGTTCAAGAGCAATAGTGACTCATTCGCTATTCTGAGAACTTTTGCTGCATAATTCAGGCCATCACTCCTTGCTTCTACTATGACTAAGCTGAGACGTTTCACCCACTGATTCTCTCCCCTCCTCCCACTGGCACAGGTATACCAGAGTCTTAATCTAAAGACAGATTTTTTTTTTTAAAATTTAAAATGAGCCATAAGAAATGTAGTAAAAATAGCATCAGAAACACAACCATTTGCTTGGGAAGAACATTATACATTAAACCTGTTAAACTGACACTGATTTTTGTATTGATCCAGATGTTAGACTGGGCTTTCCCATATTCCAGTGAAACCCCCTTTAGACTTCTCCTTTGAACAGAGTGATATTACTTGTCTCTTTGGAAAAAGAAGACACGCCATCTGCTCTGCCATTCTGTGTTTCACACAGTATCCCAAGAGAAACAGAAAATTATAAAATGGTTTCCACACAGTGCAAAGAAATTTGAAATTAAAATTCCCTATAGCTTTTATTTTGAGTTGGTTATACAGCCAGTAACCATAAACCAATTATTCTCTTTTTAATTTCCACAACTATACAAGTTCTTTTGTAAGACAAAAATTATTTGAATTTAAGTTAACAAGGTTCTTCAGGAAAGAAAAAAAAAGAGGATTTTTTAATAGGCATTATTTTTTAAGTATTTCCCTTAAGCTGTATTGTAGCAAAATATTCCTAGTATAGCTCTAAAAATAATCCATATTTCAGAGGTTTTCCTTTCTAAAAGGGGCATAGCAGCATTAATCTCCTAGGAGAAAGGGCTCTGAAAAGCAGGTGGAAAGAGGTCTTCCCAGTTCAAGCACACACACTGATAACAGCTTTCAGGAAGGTTAAATCCTCCCATCAGATCAGCAGGGCAGATCTCAGATAAGCATCAGAAATTAAGGATTATCTTGACTACGACATGAACTGTTTACTTTGCTATTTTAAATGGTTATTTTGGCTCCATTTCATTTGTTGCTGGGTAATGCTTTCCGAAAGAGAACTGAGGACCAGAGACGACTGTTATCTATTCTAGTATTTCTACCAATTCTAGCAGCAGTTCCTAAGAATACTTTTTTCTTTTGTGAGGCTAACTTGCTGCACCTTTGGGTAACATTTTTATATTGATTCAAGTGAAAGGTGCTCAGTCACAAGAAACATTCCCCGCTGGATTGCACCGAGGATACGGAACAGCTTCCTCTGAACATAGAAGCATTAGCAGTAAATAGTTACTATTTAATCTCAGAAAATGGATGTTCAAATGTTTGGGCATAATAGCTCAGAAATCCAACAAGGAGGAAAACATTCAGAGGATTTATTTAACTGGAAAGTAATGGTTGAGGAAGTGACCTCAAGTGACAAGCAATAAAAATAAAATCAAAAATGCCCTCCCTGCATAGTACATCGATGAGTCAATAGCTCAGTTCATATCACTCACATTCCAGGCAAACAGAGGCAGTGAGGAATTAATTCAAAGGGAAGAATATTTGGAGGATTTGCTGAGACTGACATGAAAAGAGACTACAAGGGCTTGGGACATTCCTTGCGTGGTTAACAGACAACATACGATGTGTTCTAATATAGATAACAAGAGCAAGCAAATCACACAAGTAGGGTTATTGAGGATGATCTGCAAAGACTGGCACAATGTTTTCCTGTTATTCTATTTGTTAACCTGCTTCTTTTCATCTTGGTTGGTGAGACAGCACCATCGTTCCTCATGTTCATTATCAGTCATGGCATTTCTCAGATGTAAAATTCTTCACACTCAGAACATTCACCTTCAGAAGCCAACAGCTTACCTACCAGAGAAGCATTCCTTGCTGCATCCAGCACACTGCATGTTATTTGCACTACAATAGATCTAAATCATACTGTTACATACCCCATGCACTCCACCCACAATCACATTTAATGCTTAATTCTGATGACATCTCTTAAACTGCAGTCCAGGTCTTGATATTACAGGAGGCCAGGGAGCAGGAACAAATTTGGATCTTCTGTTTGTATTCCCAGTCCTCAAATAATAGCCTTGGTAACCTTGTGCAAGCAAATAGAAACAAGTGACAACATCATCCAACTGCTGCATCAGATGCCTGAGATAAGCATGCATGAGGGAGTTCAGGGCAGCCCACGGGCTCATGTCTCGCTGCTCCTGAGAACAGACAGTGGGAAATTGGTGCTGGCATTTAGCAGAGGTCGGACTACTTGGGCTGACCACAAGCTGACTCGTCACGTACAAAGCTCCACAGCACTGGGCAGTCACTGGCTGACCATTAACACCTTCGATATTAGGCCCCTAAAGGGCCCTAAGGAAAGATGTAAAGGGACTTCTGACAAGGGCATGCAGTGCCAGGACAAGGGGGAATGGCTTCAAACTGCCAGAGAGCAGGTTTAGATTTGATATTAAGAAGAAATTCTTCATTTGTGAGGCTGATGAGGCCCTGGCACAGGTTGCCCAGAGAAGCTGTGGGTGCCGCATCCCTGGAAGTGTTCAAGGCCAGGTTGGATGGTGCTTGGAGCAAGCTGGTTTAGTGAAAGGTGTCCTTCTCCACGGAAGGGGTTTGGAATGAGATGATCTATAAGGTCCCTTCCAACCCAAACCCATTCCATGATCTGCATGTGCCACCTCAGCCCTGAAGTGGTGGAGAAGCCAGTGTGTGCTGTATCTTCCCTTGTCATAAGCTGGTTGCTTTCAGCTCTGAATTTCAGCCCATTAAAAAGACCCTTGGAGGGGTGCAGTCTTTCAGGCCAAAGCATAGAAATGCATCCCATTTAATTGTCCCATGAAGGAAAAGCCCTGGTTTTTACCCTTTCACAAATTCACAAATACCTGTGGCCATGTAGAAGCTTAAGCTTAACAGAACACCCAGTCTTAAGAGGAGGGCTTCCCATCCTGCAGAAAAACAAAACAAAACAAGGTAAAATGAAGCAAGCAAAACAAGCAATCAGGCTGTAATGGAAACTGTCTCATCATAAGTGGTAATCCAAATAGTTTGAAAGTCTTCAACCTCCAGAAGGCTCCTCTGGAGTACACAGAAACCACTCTGATTGGGTACAGGGTATAATGCCAGCACCAACAAAATCCCACTACCTCTGAAATGGCAAACTAATCAGCAAAACCACATGTTTCTTTCTGCCCTGATATTTTTGGCACCCTCTCATTTCTGTTGCTGCACTGAGGTGCACTGAGGTACACTTCAGGTGGTTCAGTCCTCAGCCTTCCTTTGCAACTGCTTTGAGTTGCCCGTCTCCTTCCAAGTTGCAAGTGTGTTTAAGCCTTCTGTTGACTTAAAAAAAAAAAGGTCCCATAAAGACTAATGAGAAAACAGACAATTTTTTAGTTATTGAAGGATGTAACCTTGAAAGATTTCTCTCCTTCCCCCACATCTAATTCTCTCTTTATAAACATGTAACTTTCTTAGGGAGGTGAAAGGGAGAAAGACCAGCAGCACTTCCAGGAGCACACGGTGTACCATCACAGTCCAAGGGTATTTAATGTTTATCCAAGGACTTTTGAACAGTTCCACAACAGTAGGCCAGGGGACTGAAGATATGCAAAACTGAATTCCAAAATTTAAAAAGTAGAGCAATCAAGGTTGTAAAATAGACTGGATTAAGCACACATTTTTGCTAGTAACTAGTCTAGTGCTTAAATATGTGTATGTTCATCCTAAACTTCAAAAAGAAAAACATTCAGAATTTTTGTCTGGTATTTTTGGTGCATTTGAAACATTTGTGGAAGCCAAAGATTTGTGCTTGTTTAACATTAACTGCTGTCACAGAACATCTTCAAATCATCCTTAACTGCTCCATAATGCTCCATCTTTTCAGACAGGGCTGGAAATAACTCTCACTGAAGTCAGGAGCTGATGGGAAAATGTACAAGACAAGAAACTCTACCTTTTAAATAGTATTTTTAGCCCTCAGCATACTTTTCATAGCAGTATTAGACCCAATTATTTTGGCTTTTACTTCAACTGACTGGGCTATGATGTGGAAACTGGTAGTGTTTCTACCATTACATGTTCTTTGGTGGCAGCGTCACTCATTCCCACGCACATGCCATGGCTTGTCACTCCCTCACAGTTGTCCTGGGACAGCTATAGAATTGGGCCTCACTGTGACGCAGAAGTGAAACAAGCTGGGTTACAAATTGACAGGTCCTCATTCTCTGCTTTGAGAAAGAGGAGTTTCACATAGCAAGTCTGTGAAACATGCCTTGAGGTGCTTTGAATTAACATGCTGTAGGAGGGCTCAAAGGAAGAGCAGTAGCCAAGAAATGCTGATAGTTTTGTTTCTCTCTGTACACTTGGCCTTGTACCACAGGAAAGGGATGTTGTCAGACAACGGACTTCACAGCCTTCCTGTCACAGGCAGTTTTTAAACGATGACCACGTGCTTGGATATTTGGAATATTTAGATAAAGTTTCATCTGGTTCCTTGATCAACAAACAGAGCTTTGGGCAATTAGATACCCCTATAATAAAGTATAAAGCCAAACCAGTTGCCTACCTGAATAATAAGATTATATTAATTTTAGGAAATACAAGTTCTGGAATTACTAGAACACCCCTTATTCTGCCGTATACTTGCACAGAAAGTAACCTTGTAATACCCTACACTAATCACCCAAGACATCATGGGCCTAATTTGAGAAGAAATCTAATAGGCCCTACTGTAGTCCAGTAATAGGAATTTTTGTTTTGTCTTCAGGCTCTTTGCTAGACGTGCTGTGTTTGACTAAAGTCTCACTGGACACTTGAGGATTGGCTCTGCTAAAACAGTCAGAGAACAGTGGCATAGTTGAGCAACCCACCTGTGGTAGGGAGGATATTTTCAGCTAAAAATACTTTAAGACAACAAATGAAAAATGAACTACATTGAGTATTTTGGGCCAGAAGGCATGCAGAACAGACACATGTAATTATTCACGTATTTATGGTTAGGAAAACATCATCCAGCCACCCTTCTGTTTCCTCCCCAGCTTTGACTTACTGTATCATGACTGCAGCAGAGTTACAAACTCTTAAGATAGGAAGACATGTGCCCTATTAGTCATGTTTAATCAATAAGTTACATTTGTTTCATTTCTTGGACTTTCATTATGTGTATTTTTATGCAATTCTTCTATCCAGTTTATCTCACCTTGCACATTTCTGCAAGTTTTTCTTCTGGTTATCTACCTTTTAAGCTGTATTTCTGTCTTTTGGCTGATATATTCTAATAGGGAAAGCATAATCTAAAAGAAAAAAAATAGCTTAAATAGTGGCTCATTTTGTTCTGCTTTGCCTGTTAGTTACATTGTTTGATATGTCAACATGTTTTCTTAACAGTAAAGGTGAAATTCAGAGTTGAAAAAGCACAAGCAGTAGAGCGTATTGCCTTTTTACACAGAAGCATGATTGAAGAGAAAGGTAACTGCTCAGCAGAGCTTATTTAGCCTGCCTTGGTGTAAAGCCAAATAAATTCCACCCTTTGAAATAAGAAGTAATTCTTAAACTACTAGTAGTTGTTAATGATTGCTAGGAACTAATCAATCAAAACCACATGCTAGTGAGTAATAATCTTCTAGAAACATCCTGAATATAGAGATTATACTCTTTATTTAACAGATAAGAGGGAAAAGGTTAATTTACATCTCAGTACTAATTTGAGTAACAAGAACCATTAACTTATGAAGCTAATGAGCTGAAACATCCACCAGCTCAGTCCAAAGACCCCGTACTTCAGGACAAGCAGAAGGATCTGTGTGGTGAAATGCTGCTGATAATTTCCTGAGGATTGGCCAGGCTCTGGATGGCTGGCACACCCCACCTGAATGGCATTCAGTCTGGCTCAGGGTAAGTGCTTCTATGGAAAAAGAAAACCATGAGGAACAGTACTCTTCCCACATAGTAGCTCTGAAAAATGTTGGTAGCCTTTTTTTTGCATCCCCAAATAGATTGCACAGAATTGGCTCCAACGCTGCCAAATAAACATTACAGGGAGGAGAAAAAGAATGAGCATCTTTAATAGCATTACAGCTGTGCTTTTCTGCCTGCTTGTTTCATCTCTTGCATACTTCTGATGTCTAGGCCACATTTATTGGCACATGGAGACATCCATCTTAAAAACTGGAAGAACGTTGTATGCATGAGATGAAGGTAGAAGCAGTATAGTCACCAGGTGGCTGTCACCCAAACAGATTTTGACCAGTCAGATCAGTCTCAGACCAATTTTGAAGTTGAGCACTGCTGAAATTCCATACTGGGAATGCTGTGCTCCAAAGAGAGCAGCAGCAGAGCAGACTGGCTTCAGCCTGCCCGTAGCAGGACAGAGCTGGTTTGTCCATACCTCTGTTACCTCCTCGTCCTCTCAGTTCAAGGGCATGAGTAAGAGGCAGTTGTGCCACGAAGTTACAGGGGTAACCTCTGAGTGCCCATTTCAGAGTTCACATAGAAAGTCACCTGCAGCTTCCAGCCAGAACTTGAACTGCTTAACCTTCAGCTCTCAGAGTCCTTCCGATCAGAGCTGCAAATGGATAGAGAAGATCATTCCCAAAAGGTCTGGCAGTCTGTTACACATTACCTCGAAGCAGAGTGGGCAAAAGGATGTCAGGGCGCTCTCTCTGGAGCAGAAAGGGATCTCCTGGGAACAGTCAGTCCACTGGGTCACACCTGCCTGGGTGCAAAGGCCATGCCATGGCCAAAGAGAGAGGTCATTTATATAAATCCCTTCCTCAGAGGTGTCACAAAGCTGTCCACTGAAGACACTAAGAGCTCAGTGCATGAAATGCTTCAGAAGCGGGCTGCATGAGAATAAAATGATTCTTAACTGCTTCACTGTTCCTTCCTAAAGATTTAAATACTTTTTTAACCCTATAATAATAAAATGACAAGAAGAGGAAAGTGATGAGGAATGATGCTATGGATAATCAAGAGGTAAGCATTCTTAACAAAGCTAATTAGATTGGGGTTTATGAAAAGAAAAAAATAATTAAAAAAATTTTGTAAGTTCTGTAAGTGATCCAATAGAGATGAACTATGCCACATTCTACTAAAAAAATCCAGAACTCTGAGTGCAAGCTTACACATGCAAGCAGCCATTTAAAGAGGCACATTTTACTAAGAAAATAATCTGTTTATTCTCATTGTTGTGAGCCTTTTTGGTTTTTTAACTCATATTAGTGCAGCAGATTGAACATACCTTTGCATGGGAAAGGTTTCTCTCCACAGCATTTTATGAATCCTCAGTAGAATTGGTTATAGCACAGTATGTTGTAGTGGCACTGCCTATCTTTCCTGCCTTTGTGTGACACGAGGCAGCACATGGGAGCAGGGCTCCTGGCACAGCCACTGGTGCTCTGCCTGCTGCCCTGAACATTGGGAAGAGAGGCGTTTGGAGCTCCCTGAACAGTGGGAGGATGAGCGTTTGGAGCTGGTGTCATGAGGAAGTCAGAGCAGAAACTGTTTAGTGAAAAGCCAAACGCAGAGGCAAGGCAAGCTTATAGTTTTTCTAATTGTCTTTTAGAGATAAACCTCATTTGAAGTCACTGCTCTGAGAACAAAACAAGAAAAAAAAAAAGAAGAAAAGAAAAAGACAAAACAACTTCTAAAAGCCTTTTCTGCCATGAGGAAGTTCATCTTTGACGAAACCTGGAGGAACAGATGTTACTGCGTTCCCAGGCAAGTAAAATCTGGAAGGAAATGAACACTATTATCCAGGAAGTGGAAGTGATGGGAAGCAGCTGTGACCTGGAGCCTGTTGGCTCTCCCTGGCAAGTTCTGTGACTGTTGTTCATCTCTGCAAAGAGGAGCTTCAGTGTCCCTTTAACTCCCTTTACACTGTCAGGGACATCCCCGTGGAGGCTGGCTGCCCCAGCCCTACCAGCATACTTGAAGATTAGTTTAGGGAAAGTGTGGATGTTGTCCTAATCCTGTGTTGAAGCCATGATGGATTGCGAGCCCTGTGTTACACAACAGGATCTCTTCTCTGACTCAGTGGAAAGGATTTCCTGGATGCCCAGGGCGGTGTGGATCAGACACAGCGAGGATATGCAAGGGAGCGGGCGCGCGGCTCAGTCAGTCAGTCACAGCACAGACATGACCTAGCCGAGCATTTGAAATAAGAGTTGCTGGCACATTTCCACACTTCTGGGCAGCCTTCCCGTGTGCAGGACTGACACACTCACTGTGAACCCACGCAGATACTCAGATATTCGTCTCTAGACTCCAGAGATTAAAGCAGATACATGCAAGACTTGCCCTCCATGCTCTCAGGTGTGCACAGCCAAGGCCTGTATACCTGTGCTGCCTGCCCAGCTCACAGAAACATCCTCCCCAGCTGCTGCTGCAAAGGACTGCCATGATCATTCTCGCCTCGCAGCCTGGCTGGCGGCCATCAGCACTTCCAAGGAGCTGAAGATAAATGAAGCAAGGGCTTTCAGCAACCTGATAGTGCCACAACTGCACAAAGCAAGCTTTTCCCACCCTGACAAAGGTGAGGGCTAAAAGAGGCCATAATACTATAGCCACAGTATTATATAAATACTTACACAAATGCAATGTCTTCTGTCTGGAAAGCATTTGCAATAATATGGGTAGTTAGTTTAACTACTTGCATTTTTTGATATACCAGATCATCCCAAGAGCTCTGACACAGGGCAAGTGGAAGGGATCCTTTTTGTTCATCTGAAGGTGAATCCCACCCCTACCCTTCCACATTTATTTCAATATTCAAGCTCTGCTAGAGGACTGAGAGAACTACCAGCAGTCAAGTGCTTCATCAGCTGATTTGGGACATGCAGATGACAGCAGCCATGGCACTGAAGAGACTGCATGACAGTAACAAAGAAAGCATGAGTTATCTTGAGAGAGCTGGCCAGTGCTCTCCAGCTGGCTCCAGGCCCCAGCTCAGAAGGTCACACAGCTGACATATCATCCTGTGAGTCACCCCCTGATACTGCCTGAGTCCAACATAACTCATGTGGTTTGGCAGCACTGCGGGAAGTTCCTCCTCCTTGCTTGCTGCCCAGAGTCAATGTTGCCCTACAGAACACACGACACAGAAAAGCCACCAAGACACAGATGGCAACTTGACCATCTTGTTAGTCATCATCACCTTCTTGAGTGGCAGCACCAGACAAGATTCATACCACAAATGCCACTTACAAGCTGTCTAGAGGAGGTATCAGCACAGCCAAAATACACCTACTTACATCAAAAATAAAGGTTTACAGCCCAGGTCAACTAATTGACCTGCATTCTTTGAAATCTCTGCTTAAATAACAGAATGTGTTCAGATCCTAGCCAAGCTGAAGCAACAGACATCTTCACCAAACACTGAGATAGACACCTGGTCTCCACAGCTCTGTGGACTAAGGCCCATCAGGTAATACAGGTTTCATTCAGAGTCTGCACTGCTACACCCTCGGAGTTTACTCCCTAACCAGAGACTTGACTGTCATCCTGACAGCACTAGGATATGGCTGAGTGTCACCTCATCAAACAGGTGCTCAGTCAAAGCCACGCTGTCAAACCCTGTCAAGTAAATGTGAAAATTACAGTCCCCAGACTAAAGTCAGGCCTGAGTTCCCTGAATTTTGAATAAACTTAAAAATGAAAAAAACCCACATATACCAGAGGGAAGACATCGTGTTTCAGGAAAAGGACATAGAACCTATAAATGAAAGCACAGAATTGTGGTGAGACAGGACACCCCTGTCTTGCCAGGTGTGATTCCATCCCTTCCAGGTGAGCACTGCCAGTCATCCTGGAGGAGCAAATGCCGTGCCTGGAAGGAATCTGCCTTGCTGGAGTGTGCAACAGCACCCAGCATGTAATTTGTCAGCCTAATGACAATGAAAGGATTACATTAATAGGCAGGTAGCTATAATGAGAAAACAATGACACAGACCATGCACTATACATCTTTCCAGAAGCAAGAAGGGTTGGTCATGGTGGTTGAGCTGTGTGTACAGACAAGTGTTAGAGATGGGTGCTCAAACACACTGTCTTTCATGAAGAGCAGAGCAATAGCCTTATGGGTTTTTTCTGTCAAGGTGAGGTGTTTTCTGTCAAGGTGAGGTGGTTTTTCCACACCATTAGGTTCTGGTGACCACCATCTTGAGAGAAGCTGGGATTTTCCTTCTGCAGTGAAAGAAAATACATCATACAAATCAACATTTAGCTGTAGTGCTGGACAAAGTCCTGCAAACTGCCAAGGCTGCTCCAGATCCACCAACTGCAGAGACTCAGATGAACCTATGAGTTAAATGCAAGTCATACTGTACACCTGAAACAACACATCTGTGTGACTGTCCACTTCAAAAAGCTACATTGTACATTTAGGGATAGACAACAGGTAGGGAGAAGTGGTTAGGAAAGCACGGGTCAGAAAACAGATGCTCAAGAATACTTCTCTAGATGCTGCAGTACTTTCAAAGGCAAAGACAAGAGTTTTAACCAAGAAGGGTTTTAAACAGAAGAGCTTATACCTGTTTCCTGAACTGCATGCTAAAGTTACTTATTAGCAGTTTGAATTCAGGCACAGTGATGTTTGTTTGGGGCAGGAATGTATGTTTGTTTTTAATTTCCTCAGAAGCAGGTAGCTTACATCTGAGGGACATCAATTATTAACTCCAGCCTGAGATGAAAATGTAGAGGTTTAACTTTCCTGACAGGTACCTCCCTGTGTTTCTAGATCTGACAGGTTCTGGTGTGGCTTTCTCCCACACAGGAGGCAAAATACCAACTTACAATTTAGTGAACCCTCTGGGAGAAAGGACCCTGCACTAAGTGCTGATGGGGATACGGGAGGGATTGATTTAATTTAAATTCAAATTTTTACAGTGTTAATAGAGAAAATGTTGTGAAAAAAATATTTATTGTTCCTAATTATCCCTAGGCCTTAGGTTTTGCTAAAATCTGTCAAGAGTTTTTGACAAGGTGCAATGTTCCTGCACCTGTGCTCAGTAGATGATGTTTCAGAACTATACAGAGCCACTTATGTGTGTACGTAATTAATGTGGGGAAACAACCTTGCACTTCTGAAGGCTGCTCTTGAAATGCAACTTCAGACTCCTTCATCAGACCTAATTGAGCTCTTGGGTATCAGATGTTTCTGCACAAACATTTTTTTCCATGCACAGCAGTATCTATATATGTTTTATTTATCAGTTTTTATGGTGGATCCTTTAGTGAGGGGACCTAAAGCTTTCTTTCACTAACACCAGCTTATCATCATTTACACCTAAAAATCACCCCAGCTTTACAGCTGTGTGACAGTAACATCACCCATATCTAGTAACGGCAGTGGACGGTACGCGAGCGCTCTCATGAGCAGGTTTTGTGTGTTACATGAACACTTGCCCTCAAGGTATACTCTAGAGGAGAACCTGCTCCCCCAGAAGTCATAACCAGGCTCAACAATTGGCACTAAACAGCTCCTCAGTGGGATTCATTTACCTCCAATGCAGGAGCCTGACCAAACTGAATTCCCAAAAAGCTGGAGGTCACAGCCCTGTGCTGGCGTCTTCAAAGCTGGGCTCAGCACCCAGTGGGATCAGGATAAGCTCTCCTGTTGGATGACAGGCCATGCACGTGCGTGGCAAGCTGGTGGGGATTTCTCAGTTTTGGCTCTTGTTTTCTAAAATGAGGAAGGGAAGTTCCCCACATCTGCTCACTTGCAAATTCCATTTCTGTCGCAGTACACTTTACAGCCTGCCATGGCAGCACCAGAGGCAGCACAAGCAAAGCCGGGGGCTGGAGCATTGCCACGGTGCTCTGCTTTGGGAGGCTGCCTCCCGTACAAAGAAGACCTTGTACTCTCCCACCAGGGCCGTGCTTCATCCCGCCCTGTTCCAGCAGGCCCTCTGCGAGAGCTGTCTCGCAGCCGAGATGCCAAACCCCAGGGGAGTCACATGGCTGCGTAGCAGACATGAGCAGATCTATTTAAATTGATTATGCTTCAAACTAAACTGGTGCTGTCAATGTCTACTCACATTCCGGTTTCAGGAACATTTCATAACCACTAAGCCTTTTAATTATAAAGTGTACGACCTTCATTGCTGAGCCAGCAGTCTTTGCAAAGCATCTTTGCTGTCTCCCTAACAGCACATGAACTCAGGAAGGGACCTGAGGCACAAGAAGGGAACCTACTGGCCCGATTCCCTCTCTCAGAACCCCTGAGCTGCCTGGGCACATCTGCAGATAGGTGAGGCTCTTACGGACCACGGCATGAATTATCTGCCCCAGAAGTCAGAGAGGACAGCTCAGACTGGTGCCGGGGTTGACAACCAGGAGCATTTCCTAAACCAGGGGAAAGAGCTCTCTCCATCCAGCTGAAAGTGCCTGGTAGTCAGAAAGTGTTTATAGCTTCCAGCTGAGAAGCCAGCTAAACTACCAGCCTCAAAAGAGACTCTGCCTTGGCTCTTACAAAGGAGGCTCCTGTTCAGGCAAACTTGTTGCTGTTTCTTTGGTGTGATTGCACACATTTCTCCTCAGAAGGAAGCTGGTGGCCTCCTCCACGCTGAAGTTTGCAGTTATTTAAAGGAGTGTTGTTTTTCTGGCCATCCCTGCAAGCTCCGGTCTGACACATCACCACCGCCGCGTTGCTCTCTGGATTTCTCTCCCGAGGAGAGCTTCCCGGAGATCTGTGCCTTCGGGCAGTTCCCTTATAAGGCAAAGCTTTGGGCTCAGCTGGGCTTAGCTATTCCCTTAGTCTTTAGTCTTCAGTGCAAAAAAAATTGTCCTGCACTCTGATAAGCCATTGTACCAGTGTCAAGCCAGAAAGAAGAAAACAGAATTGCTCTTTTTGCCTTTGCTAAAAATGCCAGCTGACTTTGCCATTTGAAAAAACTACCCCAGCCCCCGCAAAACAATCAGCTCAGAGAATGTGTAATGTTTGTACCATGAGCTTTGCCCACCAACAATAGCCTGCAAACTCTTCAGCACTTGTCTCTTCATCACATGTTCATACCGTGCTTAACTCGGCAGAGCTCTGCCACTCATCTCTGATCCCTGGGCAGCACAGTCCTGTAAGCACTACAGAAAATAGGGAAAACCCAATCAAACAATGATTTGAGTTACAAGGAGTCCGGGCTGGGCCCTGACTCATCCCTCCCAAGAGCCCTCTCACAAAGGGCACCAGAGAATCGGTAATAACAAACATGCCAGCCCAGCTAACTCCCTTTTGAGCTCTTGGCCAGAAAAAAAACCCTATTGTCTCAAATCCAGGGAATGTAAAGCAATTTGGAGATGACAAGCGGTTCAGTTACTGCAGTAGCAATCCTGAGAAGCAAAAGGGAGACACAAAAAAATTTCAGACTGTAGTATATATATTTATACTACACTCAGGTTGGAAGCCAGGTTTAAGCCTGACCCCGTTTGTGGTTCTAACTGAACTCAGGTCAGATCTTGAGTCCTACATTTTCAAAGGAGCTGCAGAGATGCAAGTTTGAACTTCGTTCTGCACAATTGTGGTGCCGTGGATAAAGTTATTCTGTGTCAACCATCCTAACACATAAAATCTTAGCAATTAACACCTCACAGCTGCGTAAAGTGGATTACAGATTTGCCTTGAAATGTGCTTTTCATAAGGAAAACCTTTTGCTCAGATCCAGATTCAGGCACAGATTCAATGAACTATTGAAACAAGGTGAGGCAAGATGCTATCCTTGGCTGCCCTGTCTGCTGCAGATTATCAAGCCAGTGGCCAAGAATATCTTTAGCTGTCAGCCTCCTCTTCCCAAGTAACAGCAATTACTTTGGTATACTTAAAAGCAGAATTTATCGTTTCTTTATAAAGGACTAGCAGTGTCCCCACTGATTTTCCTATATGCCTGCCATTGCCCTACTTGTAGGTTGATAACTGGATCTATAAGTGCAAAAAGCCATTGAAAGGCATCATTGTGTGCTCCTCAGCGTGGAGATGACTCACTTTCAAAACTGAAATGCCAGTAATTATGAGGTGGTTTCTCAAACCCCAAGAGCATTCTGTTGGAATAGTGTCACTGGAAAAAGTCACGTCAGCTGAAGGGAGAAGCTGAAATTTGTCACCTTGCAGCTGCTGCCCAGTTTATTTGTCACCTGCCTGGTGGAACATCGCTTTACCAAGTGTTGTTTCCTTTTTGAAGGATGAGCACTTGGCAAAAACAGCACGTAACAGGCTCTCCCTCCGGGACCCCATGATCCTTTCTCCTCTCCCAGTGGGGAGAGAGGGGCTGCCGCCCTGCACTCCAGCAGCAGCACGTGAGCCCTGCTGAATGGGTGCTGAGGCATGTGCAGAGTCAATGGGGATTTACTGCTCCACCCAAAATTAATCTCATCATAATCCAAGGTATTTGTACACCAGTGCGTGGATCGCTGTAGATAACCAGGGCTACTGTGTCACAGGAGGCTTGTCTGTCAGGCAGGGCACGTAGTGTCTACCACTGCTTTCATGGCTTATCTTACAAATCTGTTGCAGCAATCAGAACGAAAGGCGGGGAGATCATAAAAGGTACCAGAGGACAAGAAAAATGTTTTAGACCAGTAGGTTCGCAGTGCAAGAGGAAGAGTTGTGGTGCACTTTGTTTTGTTTACTTCCTTGAGTAGTACCACCATGCATACCACAGCGATGGCTTAATCCAAAATAACATCTTTTTTTATGTGTGAGAGGAGGAGGAGAGCTGAGAAAGGAACATGCTGTAAAAACAATGCAAGCTGGATATGCAGAAACAAGGGATATTTTTGTTTCTTCTACAAAGTCATTAAGCAAAACAAAATGAAACCTGTTGTAACTAAATTCAACTTGTTCTGAGCCAAGCTGCCTGTTTCCTCCTGCGCCTGCCATATCCAAGCTACTTCTCCATTTAGCAGTGCAAGGCACAGCCCTTCCATGGACCAGCAAAATCAGCCCAGGCTTTTCACTGCATTTCACAAACTTTGAGGAGAGGCATATTATCAGGCATGGTCACCAACAGAGGTATTTCATCAGGAACAGCAAAGAATTCCATGGAAAAACCCATTGACCACAGAAAACACACCAGCCCCAGCATTCTCCTCATGCCACTGACATTAATTACACAATGACATTGCTGCTCCAATATCCCAACCAGACAAGGCCCTTCCTCATTGCCCTTCCCCTGAACTACTTTTGCTCCAAGAGTTCTGCGGGGCAAAGATCTGTCTCCCAAGGCTTTGGAGTGCTTAATGCACTGCTGGCATCATGTGAAAGCATCATAAAATATACACAAGCATCTGCGTAGATTATTATTATTACTGAGGCTGTTGCTACATTTGTTGGTTATTTTACCATGCAGCAGCTATCTCGCTCTGATTTACTATAAGCTCGTGATAGGTTTATACAGATGCAAAGGTAATCTAGCAAATGCGAGTGATTAATAGTTTGCCCAACTAATATAATCCGCGAGCAGTAAGAGAGAAAGTGCGTCATTTTCCGGGCCGTGTCTCGGAGAGCAATT
This sequence comes from Dryoscopus gambensis, assembly GCA_013389985.1. Lineage (NCBI taxonomy): Eukaryota > Metazoa > Chordata > Aves > Passeriformes > Malaconotidae > Dryoscopus > Dryoscopus gambensis. The sequence goes on from WEIT01011393.1 coordinate 45,611, forward strand.
GGAGCTGCTGGCAAAAGCTATCCAGAGGCACAACCTACAGGTACAAGCTGATACTGCACCTCGGGCTGCGGGCACCAACGTGGCTCTGCCTGTGGAAAAGCAGCTTGTCCAGCAGGGTGAAGTCCTCCTGACAGGATACAAACGGTTATGGATGTGAAAGGGATACAAGCTCCACAGCTCCCCATGCACAGCATCCAAGCGTTCCTTTTCCAGAGCAAGGGCCTGGGTTTACCCCTTCTGGGCAAGGGGCTGGGAGAGGAATTCCAAACCTGACAGGAACACAAGCACTGGGTACTGAATAACATGGTGAATGAAGGTTGGATCATTATGTTAATGATGGTTTTACCTCAAAGTTCTTCTGTCCTGGGAGCAAATTAATCATTTTAATTGATAATATCACCTCCTTCTCCAACAAGTCAGGAAGACTTGGAGTCCATGAAAGCATTATTTATTCCAGATATAGAAAGGAGAAATGGCAAAAGGGAAGGTGGGTTGCCTCCAGGAGAAGGCTCCTTCTCTTCAGGGAGCTTCCTGAGTAGCTGTGAATGCAGCCTGCTCACCCTGCTGGCTACCTCTTCTGCCTCCATCCCCTTTCCTGCAGCGATTTCACAGGGAAATAGTCCGAACTCCATATTTCTGCATCTCCAGGACATTATTTTTATCACCAGGCAATGTTTTGTTTCAGTCTCATCATCATACCCGGGGCCAGTGAGCTCAGGCATAATGCCAACAGGCCGCTACAGCCAGGGAATGGGATCTGGAGGGCACTCATCACAGGCAGGGCTATGCTGGTACCAGGTTGTCAGGGTTATCCAAATCATGCATGGGGGAAGAGCAGGAGAGCCCTGGCTGCTAATGCTCAGTCAGCTGTGCCCCCTAGGGGTCATACACCAGAAGGGAGGGGTCTTGCCTTTGCCCCCTCCCCAGGCAGCTCTGTCTCCATCAGGCTCATGACTCCCAAATGTATGAAGGTTGCAATTTGTGTTGAAAAATGCAGGTGTTCAGCCACTCCAGAACTAATGAACAAGGTTTGTCTCGGGGCTGACACCTCTAAAAAAGCCTGGCTTTCAGCTGCACAGCAATTTGTCTAAATTGGCTCCACTTGAGAGGATTCAAATGGGGTGGCCAACCATCACCTACAACTGTTCAAAATATCAGTCTTCATACACGCCCTGTGAAGGCCAGATACAATTTGAAGATCTTTACTGCTCCCAGGTAATTCAGTCATGCTGTTAACTGCAGCAGGTCTGCGTGTGGAAATTAGCTGGAATGACTGCTTCCAAATCACTGCAAACATTTTGTTCAGGGATAAAGAGAGCATTATTTCTTTGATTTTTTTTTTCTTCTTTTCTATTCTTTTTTTGGGGGGGTGGAAAGTCATATGGAGGCAATCATCACATGGGCATCTGGGAGAGATTCCAGAGCAGAATCAAAGAACAGGTTTTTTTTCTCTGTGTTGCTATTCCGGTAAGTTTCTTCATGTGGAAAAATCCCAGGAACGGTCAAGCTCACAGTGTTGCTTACCTCTCTTAGGGCATGGAGAGGTGTCTTAAACAACCTATTTTAGGTGTTAGCTGTTTCAGCTACATGATGAAGTCATTTTGGTAGGCACACAGATCTGGTAGAGGTTTCCAAAAGCACTGGAAGCTGCTGTGGGAGCACTCCTGGCCAGGCAACCTCCCTGACTTCTGCAGGTCCCTCCTTAGCAGCTCACGCATCACTGCTCATGTTTTCAGAAGTGAAAACCAAGAGAGATACCATGGCAAAAAGGTTAATTTAGATCATAAAAAGACAGGAATGCTGTCTCTGTAGAATGTGTAGCCATGTATTTCCTTTGCACTCTCCCTGCAAGCCAGCAGGGTGTGCCTGTGGACCAGCTTTCCGACGCACAACTCATCTTTTGCCTTAAATGATGCAAACTCTCCTCTTTATGCATCATAGCTTTCTTTAAAAAAAAAAAAGGGGGGCCAGGGCCCAGTTAAACTTACAAGAACAGATAATCCTTGCTGATGCTACACCACCTTTCTGTAGTTTCTCACTAAAATACAACAAAACCTCAGCACTACATAAAACGAGCAGTAGGCATGAGAATCAGAATCACCTCCGGGTTTCTAATAAAGGTAAAATACTCTCAAACTCCTCTTTACACTGCCTGCTCTTAGGCAGATCAGCTTGGCAGCCCTCCCACCAGCACCTCTGAAACCAGGTTTCCTGGGAAAGCACAGAAGGGCACGGCAGCTCCTTCTTCCCTCCAGCACTGCGGAATGCAGCGAGTTCTCCAGCTCACAGGGCTGGGAAGGGACCGTGTCCCCGGGAAATGCCACACCAGCAGCACAGCCAAAGCTGCCTCCAAGAGCTGGATGCAAATCCTGAATTGCACCACGCTGACAGCTACAGCTACACAGCATAATACTGTTACAGCACCAGGCAGTTTAGTTCACTGCTGAGTGTGACACACTAGGAGCTGAGCTGTGCAAAAACACATGAGAAACAGCAGTTTAAGACACTAAAAAGCACTTTGTGCTCCTAAAAGGACCACCTGATTTTTCCCTGCTGCTGCTACACGATGCAATATTGTGCACCTCAGTCTGTGAATTCACCTCCACTGACCCAAAAGAACTACAGCTGGCACTTGATCTATTTTTGACACTAATGCAAAAAAGCTGTCCTGGATCACTAGCGAGCACCATCTGCTCTTTGCAACTGAAATGCCATCAATTCACACACCAGGGCCAGGAGCTTCAAAAATAGCTAGTTTGAAGTGAGCTGCCTCGATCCGTATTTAGGCACCTGACTGACTTTCACGGAGATCTGGGCCTGCTGCAGCACCCATTAACCTGAATTTGGAACCCCTTGCCATTTCAGCCTCAGCAGTGTCCTCTGGGTTTCTCCAGCGTGAGACAAGCAAAAAGGGACTGGTTTGTACTAAATGCTGATTTAGGAGTCTCTCAGATGAGTGAAAGTCTCCAAAGCATCCAAAGTCTGAAGTGACCAGATTGCTACTTACTTTCAATTTCTTAAACCAGAACTACCTTTTAACTTGGTAACCCTTTTATTTTTTCTTTTTTAAAATGAAGTTAGAATGATAATTTTCACCCTACAGAAATAATAAAATGCGAACTCCAATTTTTAGTGTTTACAAGGTGGAAAACAGCTTGCAGAAGTCATGGGAATGCTATGCTGAAGTCGTAGCTACAATCCATTGCACCCTATTTACATAGAGGACTTTCAGGAATGTCCTTGTTCCTCCCACAGTGACATACTATATTCCTTTTCTTCTGAAGGGGACCAGAGAAACACAGTTTCATCCCTACTGTATAGGTCCAGGAAGACATTTCCATACCAGTGGAGATCCAGCATTTATACAATGCAACATAAAAATCCTGAAAACTCTAAAAGATGTTTTCACTGTATTAGTGACGATCATTTTGATGTGAAACCTGCTTTAATGAATACCTGACAACTAAACCTCTTAAAGGAATGATTTCACTTGACATGAATGCATTCAACTACTGTTTGTTGAATGATATTCTTCTTAAACAGCCAGCCAAAGAATATAGTGACACTGTAAATCAGGGGTTCGCAACCTTAGCAGCACTCAGGGCCACGTTTGGAACCTGCCAGTGCTCTCAGGGTGATGCTGGATTTCAAGATAAGCTCAGGGGGATTTGCATAAGTAGGGAGAGGCCTTCAGGAAGTCAGTGTTTGCTCTGTAGCCAGGGAGCAGTCCTCACCACAAACATTATCAAGGACTGCACACATTATCCCTTTCTCAGCCCGCATATTTAGTTTTTCCTCATAAAATGTGGACCGACATAATGCCAGCCTCTGTGGGTCAGGCACTCACTGCTTTTAGGTCATTGTACTGGTTCACGTTCAGAGCAGCTTCTGTTGCCACTGAAATAATTCCAAGTTCAATTAGTTTAGGTATGGGGCTTTTTGAAGGCCCATTTTCTGCAGAATCAAAAAACCCGAACAGCTAAAGAGATACATCCTGTACGCATAAGCGCCCCGGAAAAGTACTTTCCAACCTGCCAAAATGAGTCAGAGTGCTGAGAATACCAACCAGGAGCACCAATAAATCCCGTAGAGGAAGGGTGTAAGAGATGAGTGCTTTTTGGAAAAATAAAAAGGCACGAGCAGATCTCGTTTCCAAAGGGCAGCCGTGCCTCTTCTTACCGGCAGGTGTCACATGGAAATAAGTTGTCATTTCAGCTGACACTGCATCCCCTGCCCGGGGCAACAAGCCCGGCCCCAAATCGAAGTGCCTGGGGAACGTGGTCCTGGCCAGGAGATAAACGGAGCTGTCCTCCACCTGGACAAGGACCAGATCACCCACAGAGACCCTAAATCTCACCTAGGGGACCTGGCTAGCGTTTGAGGAGCCACCTGGGCACTTCTCTAACAGGACACACAACCCTCATACAGGGCAAGGACGCCTGACAACCGACCCTTAGCTGCTTCCTTAGGGGCACTAACAATACTGACGCTTCATAACTGTTTTTTTTCAGGAAATATCACTATTTTGTGCCACTTCAGCCTGCATTGCTCTTTCCACGAGGTCAGCGCTAGGTCCTCCAGGCTGCCAGATGTAGACTGCCCAGCCCAGTGTAAATACACAGATGGAGGATTTTATCAGGATGTGCAAGAGCAAGGCTTTGAGTGGTTTTTTTCTTTTCGGAAGCATTGAGATTCCCAAAGCGTCCCTTTCCAAGATGTGAGTTGTGAATGGTAAGTAAAAAAACACGGGCAAATAGCAATTTCTCCTCTCACAGCAATTTCAGAGCTTGAAGTAAACACTATATAGGTCATTTTCTAAAACACTTCAACAACTGCTTTCACTCAATAGGATCCTCTGGAGCCCAAATCTCTTCTCAGTCAGCTCACCAGAAACACTGTGGGTTTCAGCAATGTTGCACAGCAGCTGCACTAATCAGCCCATCACTGCAAATGCATCATCTCCTAGAGGGAAACTGTCATGGAACCGCCAGGAACTCACCCAGACCTCTCCACCGCTGGCACTGCAACCTCCCCTGCTCCTGAGGACTTTGCACAGGGAGCCTGCAAAAGGAGTCTCAGCGTGCCCCATGGGCTGGCCACATTGGTGACAGCCACGCTGTGGGACCTCGGCGCTGCAGGGGAAACCATCAGCTGGACAGCAGCCCCAGGATAACAGGAATTTCACCCTGGGTAAGTGCCTTTGGCTGTGCTGGACCACTGCTAAGAGGGAGTGACAACCATTGCTTTGCCCAAAAGGAGAGGCCTGGGCTTCGGGTCTGCCACACCCGGAAAGGAGGCATCGCCTGGGGGAACCAGGGCCACAAAGCCTCAGCTGCTGAGGGACTAGCAGTGGAGCAAACCAAAGCAACTATAACTATTAAATATAAACATTTATTAGTATGGTTCATAAAGTCAGGAGTCATGCCGTGTTCTCTGGCTTTGTTTTGCTCCTAAATGCTGCCATGAATGTGGGTATCTTTTCCAGGATCCATGCAGCCTTGTATTTTGTTCCTCTCCTGAAACAAATACAAAGGGGAGGATGGCTTCATAGAAACCCATTTTCAACGGCCCTGTGAAAGTGTGGGAGTACAAATGTCTGACATCCCCCTGCATAGCTTCAGGTATCCTCAGGCCCATCTCCTGCTTACAGGCTCTGTCAGCCTATGCTACCCTGGAATACCTTGAAATAGAGATGAGTCATTTGTAGGGACTGGTGGCTAATGTTGCTTCCATCACCCTTCTTTGTGCAAGAGACTTTCAATAAAATTTTAAAAGACCAAGAAAAGCACGAGTTTTACAGAAATTAAATGCTTTGGCAAAGGTTTAAAACTAAAGAGCAAAATAATAGGGTGACCAACACAGTCCCTACAGCTGGGGGATGCTCAGGAAAGCAACACATAGGAGATTTGCTTTACTGGCTTTGAGCAAACAGCTCAGCTCGAGTAGCACAACTGGCACAGAAACACATGTGGCCCTAGCACTGCTCCACAGCACCAGGACTGAAATGACCCACACTCATTCTTGCCAGAAAATAAGCAAGCTCACAGCTGAAGTCATCATCTCAGGATGGAGATGCTCTGTCAGGGATGCAGGATGGCATTTCCCATGCACGCATGCAGCACGGAGAGGAGTAGACCAAACACAGAAAGAAGTGCTTGCATGGCCCAAGTACTGCATGGCCCCATCATTCCCATCACCTCACCAGCCCTCTACTACCCCACAAACTGTTTCCAGCTTTCACTTTCCAGTCCTCATTCATCGTGGAGCTCTGGGAGGCTCATGGCAGGGAATGTGTCCTCCTGCACTTCTGCTACAGTGGCTACAGGCAGCAAGCAAACACCCAGCTGTTCCCATCTCCCCCTCCAGAGTATAGCTGGCTCTGACACGCCAACATCTACCAATGTTCAAGTAAGGACAAAATACAAAAGTTATTTAAATAAACACATTCACTCTGTTAATGCTAAGTGTGGCCAAACCAGATCTCCCAAGGCACACGGAGCTGCTCCTTAGCTGGTACAAAGTGTATCAGCAAAGGATATTTGCTCAGAGATTACAGCCTTGGGGAGCAAAAGCCAAGCCTTGTGACAGGGCAGAGACAAAAGAAACTGGAACTGAGAAAAAGAGAAGGGGGGAAAAGGAAAAATCATAAGAAAATGAAATGTCGTCTTTCAACCCCACCTTAATGGGCGTTGAAGAGAGGCTAATGTTACACCAAACAGCAGAGCACGTGTTGCCCCAAAACTGTCACTCTGTATGCTGACATATTTTTGCAATGGCTGAATATTGTGATTTTTTCATCAAGTGCAGCACCATCACTTGATGACCTGGCATTTCCCAGGGCCTGCAGGACCCCTCCCCTCTTATTCAGAGGGTGAGGGGTGGGAAAGGGGGCAGAGGAGGGGCCAGCTGGGCCAGGGCAGTGCAACTGCTTTGGTCTGAAGGCAGGGCAGCAGGGCTGGCTCACCCTGGGAATCACCCTGATGCTGCATCAGATGAACTCCATCTCAGTCATCCTTATGAACTACCACTGGAAAGGTAGTGGGAAGAACACAGTTGTGGTTTGCTCCTCAAATTTTCCATCTCTTGCAGAAAGACCAGACTACAAGCACAGAGATCATGATTTTCTCCAGAAGAGCCTTTCCTGACCAAAGTCCAAACTGCCGGAAACATGTCCCAGGCTGCTGCACATAAAATGACTTACCCCTTTCTCCCTTACAGGCGGGGAACTGCCATCATTAAAAAACTTCTTTAATATATATTTACATGAAAAAAAGTGTTATTCTTATGGTTTTATCCTCTTCACAGTCAGTGTCTGCTGTGAGCCCAGCGCAGCAGCAGCCAAATTGCTTGGTTGTGTCAGAGCTCTGCTGGGGCAGGGACAGTGACTGGTGGGAATGAATTATCCCCCTGCATCCATGGCATATATCCCATCCTGTTTCTTCCCTTCTTCATCTCAGTGCTCCTTTCAACTGCAAACTTTCGAATTGGAGTTGTTTGCTTTTTCCCTAACCCAAAGCCCCTTTGCCTTTGGGTGATGAGAGATCTGCCACCACCAAGTCCTGCTGCAGCTACCAACAGGAGGGCATCAGGGAAGCCCAGCAGGAGACCTGTAGATCCAGGAAAAGAGATGAGAGAGATGGTTTGGTATCAACGATTCCCAGAACAGTAAAAGTTCAACAACAACGCAGTTATGACATTTAGCAGAAACAGCTTAAAAATAACACTTGTTATGCTCCTACCTGGAATCCCACCACCAGGAAAACAAGGGAGGTGCTCGTCCAGCTGGGCTATGGGAGCCAGTACTAAGGAGGAACAAAATTTTAAAGATCTCAGGGACCTCAACACCATTCCCCTGAAGCACCTAGACAGATCCACAAGCTGGTTGACATCTTGACTGAACCACAGAGAGTATGAGGTGACAAACAAACATGGCAAAAGGCTGCCGTTCACTGCCATCCCCAGGGGACAAGGGGAATGGCAAGAAAAATTGGTTTGGATTTTTAAGTGCTTCAAGAGGCTTTAAAAAAAACAAAAGAAAAAAGAAAAAAAGGAAGACAGAGTGATGCAGAGAGTGGAGAAGCAGCAACAGCAGTGTGTGAAGGTGTGGCAGGGCAGGAGGATGAGTCAGTGTGAGTGGGTTGGGGCAAGGGCCACGAACACGACTGGGGGAGTGGGGATGTTGGCAGGCGTGGAGCTCCTGCTCGGGGTCCTTGCAGAACACATGGGCTCCAACTGCCGCAGGGAAAAAACAAAAAACACCAAAGACCTGATTTTACACAAAACAAGAAAGCAGAAAACTGATGGTTAATGGCCCCAGACTCTCTCCTGCATCCTGCACATCCAGCAGCTTCGCCGTCACCTGATCCTGGTTTTAAGCCTAAAATGCTTCTCCTACGAGATGCGAAGCCCTCCTGCCGGGTGCACGGCCTGCTGAGCAAAGCTTTGGGATGCTGCCGTGGCTCCAGGAGAGCCTTCAAGCAGGAGGGGCTCAAAGCACCCAGCCCTCAGCCCCCTTGAAACAGCTTTCCGTATTGAGTGATCACCATAATTAAACCAGAGCCAAGTGTCATGGCAGAGTAGCAGCTAAATTACAGGGCTGGGAGGTGGGGAAAGGCGGGGGTCTGACTGCCTGGCAATCAAAGAGGGCAAAGGAAACCTGAGCTCCAACACACTGTAATTGCACCCCAGTCTGAGAACAGGTAGGAATAGAAATTTGCCTCCAAAATGTCATGTTGCAATTAAATTTCTTTCCCTTCTAATCCATAATTTGAAATATAAGTATTTTAAATTATTGTGGGTAATACCTCTGTAGACCACAGAGTGTTGTAAATTAAAAACTACCTAATATGCAAACCTAAGCTATCTCCAGTAAGTTATATTCCATGGAACTGCTTGCAGGCAATGTCCCAGGAAGTGCAGCAAGTAAGGTGAGCACCAGGGTGGCTGGAACTGACAGTTTCATCTCACCTTCGTACAGTACCTCACCTCTGTACAGGACATCCATTGCCCAGCCTCAAAGTCTCCCAACTCATTACCAGGTGCCTTTCCTCCCCGCTGGCAGGGACAACCAGCTGTGAAGGCAGCACACTGGGCAGCGGTTTCAGTGTGACCTTGTGTAGCCACAAAAAGCAAATCGTTGCACCCACGGCTTGGTGTAGTCTTGGAGTAGTTTCTGAGGTTTAGAAACCAGGTGGGATCTGGGCACTGGAGCTGACGGTGGCCGTGCTCAGCTCCGACAACAGAGACAGGGCTGCTCATAAGTGCTGGGAAATGCTGCAGCTGCGTGGGCAGAGTATGCTACAGTGGACGCATTTAGAAGCACTTACACTGACTTTAAAAAATACGTTAATTTTACACATCTACTACTTCAAGAGGTTGGGGGTTTTTTGGGGTGTGTTTTTTTAATTATTCAAAATAACACCCTTTCTCCCTGTTAAAATTTGTTCTGCATATCAATCAGAGTGAAGAGCAATCGTTTAGACCCTTCTCTGTGCACAACACCTCAAAAAAAAAAAACAACCCAGTAAATTATAAAGCCTTCTTTCCACAGCCATCTGTGTGGAGAAGGAAATCCCCAGTATACATGTCTCCTGGCAGGGCCACTTTATCAAAATACCACTAAAAACAGGCACGGTTTCCACCAGAAGTTAAGAGGTTTTCTGAAGCCTACAGGCAATCCTGAACTGGCAGACCTGGAAATGTGCAGGGGCCCATTTGTAGGACCTGGGACGACATCTCTTCTGGGAGCCGTGCTTCAGCACACAACATCGTCATGGCACATGAGATGCCTGAGCCACTTGCACTTGCTGGCAGCAAATCTAATTACAATTCATCATTCAAAGTGGCAGGAAAACACATAGGGAATTATTTATCTCTCAACTTGTAACAGAATGGCAAAGCTGGCCTTGGAGAATTACTTTTAAAATTTTTTCTCCTCAAAAGACATAAAAATTACTAACAGACTCAAGCAAATTAATTCTATGAATTAAGTCAGCAGTGCTGTTGCATAGAAGTGGAGCTTGAACATCAAAAGCCTAGATATCAGGCCAAAGCAGCTGTCATTCCACTGATCCCTTGGCCCAGGTCACACGAGGAGGTTTAGCTGGTCATGCAGACTTGTGACCACAAGATTTGAGTTTCCTGCATCCCTTACTGAACGAGGGCTTTATTGATTTATTTATTTTAATCAGATTTCTCTCATGTCACGCACACTCATCAAATCTGATTGGCAGGGCATGACATAGCAATACCTAAAAATAGCAGCAAGGAAGAGTCTCGCTCCACTTCCACCCTCCTCCCAAAAATCTGCCACACAGGGCTGCAGCGAGGTGGGGTCCCCCGGGATGGAGCCAGCAAGATGGTGTAATATGGATGTTGTTCCCATTGCAGGGGCACCGAGGCCAGCAGCAAAGGAGCCAAACCCTTGGAGGCACTTGGTTGCAAGGGATTTGCATTGACTGCAAAGGCAGTGGTACAGCCCAAGAGCTTTCAGGGCTGGAGTACTGGGGTCACATCACAAGCGGGATCCAGCACCGCTCCCTAGAAGTGATAGTGATGGGCAACATAAAAAAATCCCCACCAGCTCTAGCTTTTCTGTGAGCTCTGGGCATGATCCTAGTCCCACAGAAGTGCGTGGGCGTTTTGCAAGTATTCCCAGTAAATGTAGATCTGTTCTCCTCCCCTTGTTTCCTTACTGTCTCTGCTTGGCATTCCTTCCTCCCCTCAGCTCTCCTTCCCTCTGCCGGAGTCACTGCCTGCAGCCCCAGGCAGGGATTCACCACCCATCCTGTGCCCTCCTGGAGGTGTGCACAGCAGCTGCAAACCAGCCCATTTCCAATCAGCAACTACCCGAGTTACCTCCCACGTCAGCGGGGATCACTGGCTCCAGGAGCACGGCATCCAACGGGAGATGCCGCCAGCCCCTGAACTGCCAGGAAGGAGCTAGCTGGGAAATGCCGCCTTTGCAACCTGCGCCTTTAAATTCATTTTACTATTACAGTCATTTCACTAACTACTTAATTGCAGCCATCTCTCTGCGTCTGTCTCGGTCCGACACCCACAGCTGCAGCCGCCCACGCCGCCACCCACGCCGGCCCACGCTCTGACTCATGCTCCGAGCCGCGCTCGAAAAGCCCCGCTCCGCGCCAAACGCTCCCTTCCAATGTGTGCTGCTACTTTGATCTATTTCCACAGATTCCTGTGAGTCATCTGATCCGTCTCTGATCTAAACCCAGTAGACTAGAGCCTACATGTATGGTGTTTTGCATGAATTTGATTTGCACAGAGGGCTGACCCTGCTGAAATGCACAGGCATGCGAGAGCACACAATTCCTGGGAACTTCTTCCAGGAGGGAATTGCTTACTTATCCAAAAAGAAGAGCAATTATTTCCTATTGAAAAGTCCCATCGTGCTCTAAAAAATTATATATATATATATAGTGGGGACAGCATTATTCTGGGATATCAGGCCACAGTGATGCTCAGAACCCCTTTCTATCAAATCCCTTCACCGCCTTTTCCCACCTCCACCAGCTTGTTACCTTCTCCTCACTTTGCAGATGGCAGCATGGGGGTGCCAAACCCCAGGGTGCACTCTGGCAGGAGAGGGAGCCAGCCTGCCACTGGCAGCACCTCAGTGAAGGCACCAGGGATGACCCATCCCGGGCACCTCGAGGCAGTGCAGTTTGGCTGCTGTCACAGAGAAAGGCAGTAATGACACCCAGGCTACCACCGAGGCTTCACGCCCACTATCTGGCAGATTTGTGGTCCCTCGTTATCCCAAACCCCGAGAGCTGTGCCCCAGGGATACCCAAATTCTTCCCGAGTGAGTATTTTCTCCTGGTGATCTACCCAGCACTTGTGGGTGGATCCACAAAAGCCATGGGGGAACATTTCTAAGCCTGCCATCTCTTCAAGCCATGATGCGGCTTGTGGATGGTGCTGTCATGGCTAAGTGTGGATAGCCAGAGATGCTCATTCCCACCCGGAGGCTGTTGGCCAGGTTGTGCCAGCCTGCACCTGAGCTACCCCTCCCCTCCCACAGCCAGCACCACCGGCTGTGCCTGCACTCGACCTCGCAGATGCACCTTCCTCAAACACCGCCGCTGCAGCCACCAGCATTATTCCCATTCCACAGCCTCCCTGTGCACGGAGGCAGGCAGCATTCCTTCCTGAACGCTTCACAGGCAAGTAGCAGATGGTGCCTGTCACTACAAGCAAATAAATGCTTTGGTGCGCTGATTTATCTGTGCAAACACCACCTGAATTATCAAGGACAGGAGGCCCCGTTGGAAACACCTTTCTTGGTGGATTTGCACTCGTTGATAACAAGCTCCAAGCACATGGAGTTCACACTTTACAGGGTATATATCACTAATGGCTTATTTAGGTTTGCACAGATGAATTTGAAACACAATTAAAAAAAAAAAAAAAAGAAAAAGAAGAGAGAAGCCAGATGGGTTTCATAAAGTTGTCACAAGGATCATTCCAAGACATGCCTAAAATGCTAAATACTAAGAAAAAAAATTAAGATGTGAAACTTGAAGCCTATACCTGAGCTTCCTGAAGTCAGTGGCAAAGCTCCTGTCACCTCCCTGTGAGAAGAGAGCTGCAGGCATGCAATTAGAGATGGGAAACCCAGGGCGAAATTGCTTCCCTTTGCTCCCTGGGTATAAAACCAATTAACTCCCTTCTGCACAGCAGATGAATAACAGAAAGCCGAATCTTCAAAGCTTCCCAGTGGCTGGTGTTCGGGCTCACCCTTTTATATTCCCCATCCATCCTTCTAATGGGTCTCAGCACTGCCATCATGGCTGGCACCAGGGGAGACGGGGCAACCTGTGGCCATCCATCTCCCCCTGCAAAATGCAGCCCAGCTGTAAAGGAGCTCTGAGAGCCAGAGGTTTATTTAAACCAAGCCGGTGGAGCTGGGCACTCCCTGCACCGTGCACAGCTGGTCTCAGCTCTCCCTGGGAGTGCTGTATCTTCCAGCAATCCCTCCTGGTGAGCACAGGCACAGGGAATGCTCAGCAGGCCTGGAGGGGGGCTGCTTCTTAATGTAAACATCTTGGACTAGTGAAGCATGAATCTCAATCTGGTAATCTGTCACAGGAATAACATCTGCATCAAGAGGGTGACCGGCCCTGATGTAAAATGCAGATGTGCCCCATTTCTGGACACCCCAAGAAGTGCCAAAAATAGCCCAAGTGTCCTAGGGAGCACAGCAAGGGTTGCCAGCCAGGGGTAACACTCCCTGGGTGTTTTAACCAGGAAACCTACAATTATGTAGCACTTCAGTACTGAACAACCCCTTCTCCTTTTCTTCCCCTGGTTGCTTTTGTTCATTTTCTTTCATTTTGTTTTTGTTTGTTTTCAGGAGAACTGGGGGAGGAGGAAGAGAAAGGGGTAGAAAAAACATTGTGTGATTTGATTTGAATTACATTGCATTTTCCCTGTGCTTTTTTATGCTCGATGGGAATGATGCATGCAAGTCTGGGAAAACAGCATATTTTACCAGCCTGGAAAATATTGCCTTGGGCCTAACCCAAATTTTTACCAGTTTCACTGGAAGTTCAATAACATTTTTTGAATAGCCGGAGCGGCAACCTGTGATACCCAGAGTTCTAAGAAAATAGATACTATATGGTAACTGAAGCCTCAACAGTCTCAAATATTTTTAGGGTGTTGATGGCCATCAGCAGTACTGAGCATCATGCTCAGAAAGCAGCACTCAGCCCTTGCCAATCCCTTGCAGCGCTTCCGAGTGGGAAGCAGCAAGGCAATCAAGTCGCAAGAGGGAGAATTTCTGTCTTCCAGGTCTATAAAGGATATGCAATATATAAGCAGAATCAAAACGAATCACAAAACCACATGGAAACTGCCTGATTTCCCCTATTATTCCTAACACATCAGCTCTAAATGATACACCCCAGAAGAGCTGCAGTTACAGTATGGTTGTTTATTCAGTTATTTCCATACACGTCTTATTTACTTAGGATCAAGACAAATACTACTCGCATGCCTGCTCTGCTGGCATTAATCATCTCCTGCATCTTGGGCTGCCGGGGATGCAGGAGGTGGGAGGAACATGACAGCCATGTGTGTGGGCAGGCACAGAGGTGGGTGTTTGCCTGTTGGAGCAGAGGTTTGGAGCAAGCCAGGGTGAACATTCAAATTCAGAGCCTTCCCAGGGTCTTGCACAACACCTAGGTTTATTAATTAATTTTTTTGGCTTAAATATCCTTCCTTTGCAAATTTTATTTGTGATCAAGGGGCATATTGTTGGGGTTTGCTGCTTTGAGATAAGATGGGGTATTTGCTTTCCTTTGGTGGAGGCTCACACTCTGTGGCCTTTGAACACGGATTTTCAGCCTTGCCTCTCTGCTGTATCTTGGCACTCAGCTGCTCTCCCCACGAGCCCTCCCTCTCCATTTAGAGCTGCTGAAAGCACCTTGGCTGCGTGTGAATGGAGGAACATTTGCTCCCGCTTGCTCCGGTGCAGGGAGGGAGCTGTGTGTCAAGGAGTGACGTTGGCACAGCACGCAGAAGCCCCACCAGTGTAGCCTTCCACAGCGCGGGTGCCAAGGCGCGGGCGCTGCTGGCTCCGCTCGCAGCACGAATTGGATCCATTCAGAGGAGCAAAGCCACAGTGCTTGGGAAGCCCCAGGCTGTAAAGCCACGGCATCATTCTGCAGGGGGGAGGCAGCCCACAGAGACCCAACGCAGCGATGGGGGTTGCGGGTGTCCTCCCACCGCCAGCTCCCTGCACCTCCCCAGCCACTGACTCCTTAACCAGCACAAACCCATTTTCAAACATTTAGTTAGCTTAAGAAAATGGTCAATTTCACTTGGAATGTGGTCCCAGTCTATTTAATTAAAAATAGATTAATCCTGTATTTAAACAAACAAAGGCAAAAGAAAGGCTCTTGCACCAACTCTAGTAAACCTGATTAAAGCAAGCCTGATCAAACACTCCCAAGTTAAACACCTCAATCCATCTGAGCCACACTGACAGTCAGTCCTTTAGGTTAAACCCCACTGGCAGTGCACACCATTTGGGGTATTAACAATATATTTAATGTCTGAATGTCCCCTTTTATTTACCTTGGAATTATAGAATCAATTAGGTTGAAAACTATTTGCAGTCATTGAGTCCAACCATAAGCCTAACACTGCCATGTCCACCATGAAACCATGTCCCTAAGTGCCACATACCTTTTTATTTCCCATCTACTTACAACAGCAAGGTAACCTGTAGCATCTCCTGTTGATGTGGTTCACGACCCAGCTGTGCCCACAACAAATTAGGTGACTTTGCAGCTTGGACAGCAGAACAACTCCCTTTTTTGGGAGCCCTCTGCCATGAACAGAGCCCGAGTTGGCATTACAGGAGTGCTGATGTCCTACTGACCTGAAGATCAGTCCTGCACAGACAAATCTCATGCAAACAGCAAAGCAAAAGCCAGCGTCACCCACCTTTACCTTCTGCTACCAACTTCCAGTGGCCACAAAGTAGGCTTTAATCTCACCAAAGCCTGAGACACTGCGGTAACATCCATCCTCTTACATCGTCCCTTCTCCATCCCTCCCAAGGAAAGTCCTCAGCAGAGCAAAGAAGAAAATGGGTAAAAATGTAGCATCTGATTAAATATGCTTTCTGCCTTCCTTTTAGATGAGAAATTTTGGTAAAGACCCTGAGGTGGGAGCCCAAGGAGGGACAGGCTGCATCCCACCCTACCCAGAGGAAATGTAATCAGCACAGTCCCTGGGGAACAGGGTCCAGCTGCTGCCCCTCTCCCAGCTGCACCAGGACCACTTTGATTTCAGCTGGGGAGATAAATGTAAAAAAAAATTAAACCAGAAAGTAAAAACTTACTGTATTTTGGTTCCTGTCAACAAGGGCCAAGAAGCTGGTGTGGGAATGGCAAATGGGAATTCAAGGTGATCTGCAGAGCAAAAAGGACTTCATGCCTTTTCTTCCTTCTTTGAAATACATATAAAAAGTAGCTTTAAAGGATAATTCCTCTGTCTTCTCTTTAACAATGGAAAGAAAAACATAAACTTGGCATTTTTGCCCTCAGCTACAAAGACTGTGAATTTATTTTGGGAGAAAGCAAAATGGCATCTCAGAACCTAACACATTCAAGACTCGGAGCGCTCCAAAAATAAAGCTGAGCATCACAAGGCAGACAGCCCTGTCAGCAGGCTCTGTGCGGGGATCGTCTGCCCCTGTCAGAGCAGATCTCATGAGGCTTGATAGCAAAGGCATCTGGTGAGGGCTCTGCCGTCTAATCCTCAAAGCACACCTGATACTGCAGGAAGAAATCTTGGATGTACTCAATAGTCACACTGTCAGACTGGGGCTCCGTTTAGCACCAGGAGCTGTTTCTAGAGAGCTTGGGAAAAAGTGAGAGAGTGGGAAAGAAGGAAGAAAATACAGGATGTCACTTACATAGATGCAATGGCTAACAACTGGCTTATTTTCTACCCGTACGCCTTGCGGTGACTTTATGATGTGGTGTCCCCTATCGCCTGCTCTATGCCCAGACATGAATCCCTGTGCCTTTCTGTGCCTTTAAAACTGGGTCTGAGAGAAAGGGAGAAAAAAACCTGAGTGGTCTTGTGTTCAAGGACACAGAGATAACGCCCCTGCGTTCTGGCGCTGCGGAGCGGAGGAAAGCACCTTCCTGCTTTTCCCAGCTCTTGGCTCCTTTTTCTCGGAAGAGAGAGATGGAGAGTTAAACTCCTTTGCTTCCCTGGGACTTTGGCTTCCTCTTCTTCTTCTCTTCTGGACTGTTCAACGACATCGGAACCTCCCTGGGAGGTTTTTCCACCAAGGCCTCCAAAATGGAGGCATGGGCGGGGTCCGTGTTTTGTCTCAAGCAGGGACAAATTGGGACGAATGTCCGAAATGAACGTCCTCTGATAGAAGGCAGGTTATAGCCACCTCTCCCCCACCAGGTTTGGGAAGAAATTCCTTGGAGGAAAGCGAAAGGGAAAAAAAATTATTTATTTAACACAGTGCACAGCAGGCACGGGAAGAAAATAATGATAAATAATAAAAAACCCTCGCTGTGGAGAGAACCTGGGTAGATTTCAGAGTCCTTTCTGTGGGTGTGGCGTCTCTCTCTCTCTCCTCTTCGAAGCTGGAGTTTGGTGTGGGCCCCTCCGGGCCTCGGTGGAAAGGCCTCCCAGGGAGGTTCTGATGTTGAACAGTCCAGAAGAGAAGAGAAAGAGGAAGCCAAAGTCCCAGGGAAGCAAAGGAGTTTAACTCTGCATCTCTCTCTTCTGAGAAAAAGGAGCCAAGAGCTGGGAAAAGCAGGAAGGTGCTTTCCTCTGCTCGCAGCTCCAGAACGCAGGGGTGTTATCTCTGTGTCCTTGAACACAAAACCGCTTGGGTTTTTTTTTCTCCCTTTCTCTCAGACCCAGTTTTGATGGTACAGAAAGGCACAGGATTCATGTCTGGGCATAGAGCAGGCGATAGGGGATACCACATCATAAAGTCACCCCAAGACACCGTAGAAACATTCCTGTTGAAAAATACTGTATTACTTGTCTCCCAATATTGGAGGCTCTATAGGACACCTTGATCTTGCACAAGGCAAACATGGTCCCTACAGTGGAAAATTGGTGGGGTTTTGTTCCAGCAATGGGAATGGTTCATTTCTGGAATTAGTACTCAAAGTCATTACAATGGTATGTTAGGCTTTAAAACACGCATTGTGTTTTCCTGAGTAAATCAGCATTTACACTATGACAGCCTAGGGGGAAATCCTCTACACACCAGAGAGGAATTTGTTAATTTGTCATTACTGAGTTTTGATAGATGGTCCTTGATGTGTTTCCTACACTGCTGGAAGTTGCCATCGTTGTACGGGGACTGGGTGTGCACCAGCCCCAGGAGTGATGTATTGTAGCAGGCAGCCCCAGCAAAGAGCCGTCACTCCCACAGGTAAGAGTCTGAGCATCCTGCTCCCTCCTCCTCCGCAGAGGCCAGCACAACATCCCTACACATGCCAGAAATACAGAGGCAAGGGTTTCCACTGCATCCCAGTACGAGGATGACCCACGGAGCACCCTGACCCTCATGCTTTACTCCCTTTGCACTACTGATGAAAAGGAGAGTGTTTTGGGGATGCAGAGCCTGGCTCTGCCACAGCAGCTGGCTCATAAACCAAGCAGTCCTTACTGCCGGGACCCCCTGCACTTTCTCTGTTGAAGTAATTTGTGTAGGAATGACGACACTGTCATTAAGGGTAGATGTTAATAGCGATATCCACACAAAGAGTGTAATTTCAGCTGCTCCGTTCAGGCTGTAGCCCACAAACATCAAAGAGCAGGGTGAATAAATATGCACATGTCCCTGATCACTCCCCTGACATGCTTTTCATCCTAAATCCTGGTGAACTGAAAGCTACAGTCACCTCCACTGCAACTCGGTATTTAGGCTTCATGGAAAAACAATAAATCTTTACATTCAGAGAGATGGATTGGGGTGTTATCTAGCATTCCCTGACCAGGCACAGCCTTTGCTCCCATCCCCTTTGCGGTGAGGAGCCCAGGGTTCCCGAGCCAGCCATGCCAAACCTACCAGGCACTGCATGGGCACCTGGAGCTGTCAGTGTTCCTGCTCCGCTTTTCACCTGAGCTGCTCTCTTCGGGAACGCTGTAACACCCATTAATTACTACTCTGAGCAGCATGATGGATTGGGATAGGTTTGGGCTTTGGAGGGGGTGCAGGGACAGCAGTTCAGTGAGATCCAGCTTTCTCCATGCCTGCATATCCTGCCCTCGCTCAGGCGGAAAACAACAGCTGTGACAAGCGGGGGAGCAGCATCGCCCACTCCCTCCCACTCATGCCAGGAAGAAAACAGCCTGCTCCCAGTTCCTCCTCACTTCTGTCGGCTTCCAGCAGCGCCGGGCTGCCAGCAAGGCAAGAAGTCATGTCAGCAGAGCGGGTGCAGCTTTAGAGATAGGGGGAGATCACTGATTAAACATCTCATTGATTCTTTCCCAAGGACGGGAATTACAGAGTGCCTGAAGCGCTTGTAAATTGTCATTGTTACAGGATGAAGTTCACCTATAGTAGCCAGCCATGAGCAGAGACTGTGTCAGAGTCAATGGTTAGTTATTTATCTCCCTGGATTTCCACAATACTAAGGCAGCACCCATCCAAAAAGCTCTGGGCTCAGTGCCATGATTAAAAACATCTGAAGTTATCCACTCCCGTCAGCCTCACCCCCAGCAACACCCAGCTGCGAGCCTTGGGTAGGGGGGAAAGAGAAGGAGGGGAAAAATAAGGAGAAAAGAAGAAGCAATCCCCTTGGCCATCCCACCCTTCTCTGCGAAGAGCAGGACCTCCCTCTAAGGCTCAGTTACCTAAATTCTCTCCATCTGCAAGTCAGGACACAGGGCCTCCCCCAAAGCCTGGTGTCAGCCAACAGCACCGCCACAGCCTTACCCTGCAGCCAGGCTCAGCTAGGGCCTCCTCACATCGCTGCAGGTCACAGGGATGCAGGTGGTGAGACCAAGAACAAGGACCTCTAAATCCTGGTTTGTGAGTAGTTAAACCAGGATGGGAGACCGTCTGCAAGGCGAGGGAGAGCTTTTTCTCAAGCCAGGAAAGGGAACAGTGCCTCTTAATATAGCAAGGGGAGTAATATAAAAAGAGTCTTCCCTATCTCCCACCTCCCATCCCTCCTACAGCCTGACTTATTTTAGTGCCTGGCTACACCCCGGCATGCAGAAAACCATTAGGGTTGCCAAACGCCTGTTTCAGGAGACAATTTACATACACAAAATAATTTAGTTTTTGTTTGCTGTTCCTCACTGGAACACCTGCCGCTGAGGCTGGCCAGCAACCCTGCTGACAGCTCCTGAAGTTTCAGCAAACTTCGCCTGCTGGTTGGGAGCAGACTGGGCCTCCTGGCCCTAAATCCCAGAAAGCTTCTCTGGTCCTGGCCGTGCCTCCAGGTGTGCTGGTGGCCAGGCTGCGGGGACAAGGGGAAGGGCTGCATCGGGTCCCTGCCTGCCCTGGCATCTGCCAGGGGATGAGGGGGAACTTTTAATGGGTCACGGCCACACGACACCATGGCTGTCAGCAACACTGAGTCCTTGGTTCTGGAGTGAGGACAGCGAGACCTCAGCTGCGGTGGCCTGAGGAAACCTCCCCTCCCACACCAGCTCTCTGTGTCCCAGGGAGAGACATTAGTCAGAGCAACAAGGTGAGGTCACAAAGTCACATACTGAGACCACAAGGGCTGTTTACATGCAGCTTCGGAAAAATGCTAAGCAAGTAAGTCTTTTTGGAAGAAATCCTGCAGCTTCCCCACTTTTCAGTGGCAGTCAGCATCGCCCTCCTAGTCCCAGCAAAGCAAGCTCTTGTCCTGTCCCCTGGTACGGGGCACATCTGCCAGAGCATCTCTGCATCCCGGGAGGCTGCACACTGAAGACCCCAAGCTAATGACAGCTGTTCCTTGATTTTTGGTCGAACTAAGTATTTTCCATCACAAAGGCACTCGCAACGGAATTCAGTTGTTGGTGAAACATGCAGATGTACAGATGAAAGCTGCCACTTCATAAATGAAGGCTTCTCCATTAAAAAAAAAAATCTTATTTTATGGAGTTTCATTCTAATAATATTATTTTTACCTATTAAATAACATGTCAGAAGTAGTTACTCTATCATGTCATATTATGACAAGAATAATAGTTGAAATATTCTCCTTTTACTTGCCATTACAATCACAAAGAGAAGCTGTTATCTGGTGCTGTTCAAGACATCTTTTCTTTGTTCTAGATCAAAGTGGCTCCTGTTTGTGCCCCAGCAAAGTCATCAAACCATTTTGTTACGACATGAACATGAGCCACTTTGATCTAGAAACAAAGGCGAGGGAGATTAATCAGTATCAAGTCAAACCACTCTTAATTAAAAAATTAAAAATAAAAATAGCTGAAGCTCTTACATCATGCTATGATGTGTAGGTAATTGTAAGGCATGTAATGCACTGCCTTTACAGGGATGACATGAAAAGCTGGAATGGCAAAACATCCACACACGCTAACCAAATTTTCCTCAAGCATTCTAAAATTTTAAAAAACCCCAAATAAATAAGATAATTTAAAAAATATTAATTAGAAAAATATTTTCCCAAAATTCTAATTTGTGAAAAACTGAAAATATTTGTGTTTGTGCTAATTCAGCAGCTACAGATTATTTTCCTTGTGACATTTCATAAGAATCCTGAAATCCAGTGAACTTTATGTCCCTATCATATGTTGGGTTTACGAAACATCATCTTCAAATAATGTCTGCTGAAGCCTGATTTGGTTAGCAATGTATAATCACAGAAATTCACTGAATTCTTTCTGAACCAGGTGATCTCCAAGGACAAAAAAATAACAGATTTAGTGAATCCAGAATATTTCAAAGATATGTTTCTGTCTCATCAAGAACATCCTAGGTAAATAATCTAAGATTTTTCTTCAAATTTACAATACATTTATAAATTAAAATTGCAAAATAAATTATCAAAATACTTTGATAAAAATGTTTGTGCATTAACTGTACAAGGTTTTTAAAAGGTCAAAAGATGTCCCTAAATCCTCAATTTTGAGATCAGAAGATCGCAGGTTTAGGGATGGAGTAATATTCCCTTGTTTTTCTCATCAGCTGTACTGGGCATGTCTTTTGCGGCGTAGGGGAAGGAAAAGCCCCACCGGCTCCACTGTGCAGAAGCCTTGCTGGAGGCTGCAGTGGCAGCAGGGGAGGTCTGAAGGACCACGGGTTTGTGTTCTCCTCTGGTGGTCCTTAATAAACTGTGTCTCTTGCCCCTCTACTTCAGAGCATCTCTGCCTTCCCTTTGGTTTGCTGTCCCTCAGCCTTGATCGTTGTTTTCATTTAAGCAAACGCGAAGCCGCATATTTTAAAGGACTGTCTCAGCACTCCAGCAAATGCAAAGCACAACAGCTGGATATTAATGCAGCTTGGCATCACAACCATTTGGGACCTTTTTTTGTTCCCCTTAATTAATGCTCTATCATATTACAACAAGGAAACATTTTCCCTTCTTTTATTACCATCCTAACCCTGCGCCAAGTATTAAATAAGACTTAATTTAATTAGTTCTTATATTTTCTCCTCTTGCAAGATTATTCAGTAACACAAGGTTCCTACCCAGCTCCCTTTCTTGCAGGCAGACAGAAATCCTGCTGATGGTGGTGGGAACACCTCAGACACCTCATTTACATGCAAGACGGATTACTGGCTTATGAAAAGGAGAGATATTTTCAACCAGTCCTGTGGTTCGCCTTTTGCTTTGCCACACATTCCCAAGCTGCCCCATTCTTCCTGCCCTTCTGCAGCGTGTGGGGATGCCACCAGCTTCAGACCCCACTCCCAGCAACACCGGGCTCGTCCCACCTTCGGGTTGCTCCAGAAAAACTAAAGCTGTGAACTGTAGGTTCAAGGGTTACATCCTGGCATCCCCTTATCCTGCTGGCATTGCTTCTTTCCCTCACCCACCCCCAGCTTTTCTCTGCAGACTAGGTGAGCTAGTTTTCTTCACCCTGGTGTTTTGAAGGAAGGAAATGCATCTAGTCTCCACCCTTAAGCACGCTCCTATTTGGAATGGACCTCTGGTGTTCTCAGACTGCCTGGACATTTGCAGACAGATGACACCCTGCCAGCTCCTTCATGAGTCTGCCCACCAAAAGCTTGTCTGGAGACCAGGACTGCAGCATCTACTGCATTCCCATACTCCACCGCTAAAATACCCAATTAACCAGGCTGCTGGCCCAACAGAGCTGCTCTCATTCCATCAAGGGGAGGCTTCTGCTGGGATTGGAAGTCATGCAGTCACCACTGTGTGTGCCCAAGGTAGAACCTGACCAAGGGGGACCTTGAGGGATGGGGCTGCTGGAACAGAGCTCTCCAAGGGACACAAACTGCATCAACGCGGGTTGGAGCAAGCCTGAGTCTCATCTCAAAGCTCATCCTGAGTAGGAACAGCGGTGAAACAGGGCTGTGCCTCCAACTGAGCCCCACGCTGTCCCCGGTGCTTGCTCCGGGCAGTGAGCCGTAACAGCAGCTGCAGAAAATGCTGCTGAAGGGTTTGACACCATTGACATGTGGGCACTGCTAACCATGGCTCACCACCTTGATTTGGCCCTCAGGTGACCAGCAGCAGCAACACATGCCAGGCAGCCGGGAGTAGATCTGGCTTTAGAAATCCTGCAGATATTTTGACTTAGGAGTGGGCATCTCATCCTTTTGAGGCACAATAAATAACCTACACGATGTGATCAGTCACTCAATATCAATTGACATTGACAGCCACAGCTTGGATGGAGCACAGAAAGCAAAGCCCTTGCAAGGAGCCCTTGGGAAGGGGACGTACAGTGTCACATCACACAGATCATCTTTGAGGAATAAAAACCTGTGTCCCAGGCTTATTAGCTAGGCAGTGCCTGCTCCACAAAGCACACACTTCCAGCCAAATATGGGGAACATCACCTTGAAGCAACAAATTACAGCAAAACCCAGAACCTCTGGACAAATGCAGCCAAGAGAATGAGCAGGACGCAGCTCCGAGAGTTTGTTCAGTCCGGAGCAGAAAACCCATAGGCTGAGTCAGGCTGCTCTGCTGTGAGTCACATCCATCGATTTCCCAGCACTCCTTCCAGCAGGCTTGCCCAAGCAGGGGCTACAACCTGCCTGCTGCCGGCTCTGCCCCCAGCACCCACCTTGGCTCTGCCTGTGGAAAACCAGGAATGACACTCCCAGAGAAGAGCAAGGAGAATTCTGGACATGAGCAGTGTCAGGAGGAGACATCAAACAGCAGCAGCACTACAAGGGCAAGGGAGAGATTGATGGGAAGGGTGAAGAGGCAGAAGGAGCCTGGGCAGGAGTGGGTGTCTGGTCCAGGTACTGGGAACAGCATGCTAGGAGGCTCTGGAGTCTGAGAAAAGCACTCTGCAAAAGGAAAAACACATTCGAGCAGCGAGGTGAAAGGTCTGGAAAAAGCGGCGAGCGAGAGAGAAGGAGTAGGAGGAAACGTGGGCGCAGAAGTAGGTGGTGCCACATAGCAAGTTTCTGATGTAGCCGGGAAAGGCATCCAGAGCTCCCAGTTTCCAGGCCCACACCTTCACCAGGAGACCATCTGTGCTCTCCCAGGGGGAAGGAGCCCCCAGGTCAGGCAAGAGCGTTTTCCTCATTCTGCAAAAAATAGCAGGCAGTGCCAAAGCTCGGAACAGCACCGCTTCCCAGGGTTCCTGCACTGGCGGTGACGCTCCAAGCTGGGTCTGTGCCTGCCAGTACCCACTCTGTGGGAGAGCTGCATCACTGCTCAGGGACCTGCCATACTCACCTGCCTCCTAAAATGGCGTCTCAGCTGATGTTTTAAAAGCATCAGATGATAGCTTGGGGTTTTTTCTCCCAGTGCACAGCCATAGGTAATCAAGTTCCTCTCTTTGGAACATTTTAATGAGGGTTTTAGGCTGGACTTTTTTCCGATTAAAGGTTGTCTGTCAGGAAGAGAGTCGTTCCCCCAGATTCTGTTGAATGCAGACTGTAGAGCAAAGCAACCAAACAGTTCAGTGGTGAGTCTCTTCTTTCTGTTTTTCCTTTTTCCCTCCAGCCTTAATTAAAAGGAAAATTCTAACAATTCTGTATAGGGATCCTTTTTCCTGGTATCCTTTGTGTTTGTGAGAGCAGGCAGAACATTCACCTTTTTCCCCAAGTCCTGATGCTGAGGCACCGTGGGGATGACTCACAAGCAGTGTCAGGAATGCCTTCAGTGTGGTGCTCAGCTGCAGTGAGGGCACATCCCCATTGCACCAGCCTCATGCCCTGCAGGGCCCCATCCAGCACAGCCTTGAACACTTCCAGGGATGAGACACCCACAGCTTCTCTGGGCAGTCTGTGCCAGGGCCTCACCACCCTCATAGTGAAGAATTCCCTCCTAATAACTAATCTGCCCTCTGTGAGTCTGAAGCCATTATCCCTCGTTCTGTCACTACGTGCCCTTGCTAACAGTCCCTCTTTAGGCTCTCTTGTAGGCCCCATTCGGTATCGAAAGGCTGCTATAAGGCTCCCCAAAGCCTCCTCTTTTCCAGGCTGAACTAACTCAGCCCATCTTCTTTGGAGAGGTGGTGCAGCCCTTTGACCACATTTGTGGCTCTCCTCTAGACGCATTCCATCAGGTCCGTGTCCTGAGGTTTAGGTGTCCGAGATCAGGAGACTGAAACATGGTGCAGCAATTCTGAAAGTCAAGATGTAGCTCATCCGCATAAAACAAGGCACCTCTGGTAGGCACTTCAGTTGCCCCTCACGGGGTTGGGAGCAGGGTCAGCAGCAGGCGACACATCCAGCCCCTTCCCTAGCGTGGCTGCAGAACTGCCCAGAACCCCCAACAATGCACACAGCAAAGTGCTTTGCAACCACCACAGCCCATGAGGAGCAAAACACGTCCCATTAATTTAACAAAGAGGGTGTAGAGCAGGGGGAGTGATGGCCACGCCAGCCTCACTGCCAGCCACGAGCAGGACACAAAGAAAACAGGCAGTGTGGGTCCCTCAGTGTCCCCTGCCAGCAGCACACACCTCCTGGGTGCACAGGGCTTCCAGAAGCTCTAGCACAGGCACAACATGGAGCAAACCAAATCAGCCTCTTTCCATCCCATGGGAATGCAAACTTTTGACACTGTTGGAGAGGCCCCGTCGATGTGAGCCGTGCATTTACATGTCTCTGCGCTCTCCCTGTGAAGTGCAGGTGCCAGTTTTACTGTGTTACCTGTAATAAACATTTAATGCCACGCATTCAGGATCCCCTGTTTGCCCTGTAGAAAGTTTCTCTTCATGCATCAGACTCGGAGAACAAAGCCTGGACTGTTTAGCCGCAGGATTTAACCACCTGTTGTAATACCTGGTTGATCTAATCTTTTGTTTTAATTAAAAGCCTTTCAGTTTGGTTTGCAGGTTTTTTTCCTCCCTGCACCCAATGCCAGCTTGCCACCTGCTTCACCAGCTCTGTCTTGGCTGTGGAGTTCACATCAATCCATTCTTCATTGCCCCCAAAGGCATGGAAATGGATAGAAAATAAACAAATCCACCTCAGCAAGGGTCCAGCCTGAGACCCAGCACTGTCTGGCCACTGCTAGGCACAGCAAAGGGTGAAACGCAACAGCTGCCATGAGTGGGGAGCCAACAAAGCAATTTGCAGAGTGTCTGCTGCTCTCCAGGCCAGCTCATCCCTATTTGAGAGAAGAAACCAACTGCCTTTGGGCAGCGAGATGGGATCCCACTCCACTGACACCCAGGGGATTGCTTTGGACACCAAGAGAAAGATGTTTGCCTGAGGTTGAGATGTAAACTTGGTTTCAAGCACTGACATGAATTCTCCTCTATCTCATAATTAAAACATTCACAGCTACATCGGGGATCTCCTTCAGTGGGTGCATACTTTAAAATGGCCACTTTGAATATCATTCCGACTTTTCTCCTCCACAGATTTAAATAAAACCCAGACTCCACCAGCCAGCAGAATTAGTTTTAGCCTTTTGAGTAGGTCACTTCAGAGGAGGAAAATCAGCAAATCAAAAAACAATATTTCAGAAAATGCCCGGTGCTGCCTTCCCCAGCCACTCCCAGCGGCTCCTTGGCAGGATCCATTCCATCCTCCTTCCCATTCACAATGCTTTGTTCCTATCAAGCTGCAAAAGCTTTCCTTACCCTTCTGAGGAACACAGTTACAAGCCCTTCAAAACTGGCCACATGCCTAACACACCAAAATAATTTGAAAACTCGGTATTCACACTATTTGTGGCACTTTGCCTGCCAGTGCTACCAATACAGCAGGGAATCAGCAGGGCCCCAGCCAGCCCTGTGGAGTCACCTTCGGCTAACACGGCCACCTGTGAGAATGAAAGGCCAAAACATTATACAAAAAGAGTGCAAGCAACTCTGTGGGAATATCGAGTGGCTATGTTTTTCCTTGCCTTTCCCCTGCTTTTGCAAGAGGCACGTTAAAAGCCAAGACACCTTTGGTGCCACCAGCACCCACAGCATCCAATACTCCCCTCCACATCCCCAGAGGCGACTACTACTGGGGACCAGTGGGTCCAGCCAGCAGGAAAACGGGACACAGCGGAGACGGCTGCTCCAAGCTTACCACGCCGTGTCGCCGAGACCTGTCAGGATGTGTCACAACACGCGGCGTGTCGTGCCTCACCGCTCTGTCGAGCAACAAGCTGAAAAAAAAGGGAAGGGGAAAAAAAAGGATTCGGATCTAATACGTGAGTGGGCCGGTATGTGCAAGAGAGATGAATATGAAGTAAAACATGCTGGATGCTACAGTAATAACCGGGCGCACGCGGAGAGGCTGGAAGCGAGCCAGGGAGGGGAGATACGAGAGGGATGCTCTGAGCTCAGTCTGTGCGTGGCGGAGAAGCTGCAGCTCCTGAATGAGCGCGAGGCGGATCCCGAGGCTGCCGCGTGGGCGTCAGGCTGACACCGCTCCACCAAAACCAGTGGGAGCCCATGTCACCCCCAGGCTGGGGCTGTGCCCCCTGCCAGGCTCAGCAGGGGGTTCACCAGACACCCGGCGTGTGGGCGAAAAGCTGAATTTGTCCCTTAAAAATAAGGCGGTTCTTATACGTGTGTCAAGCCCAGTGAACTGTGGTGCCAAGCACAGAGAGGGGTGACTTCAGCAGGTCCCTGCGAAAGACAAGAATGTGTCCCCCAGGGTTTCTGTACTAAGGGTGGGACGAGCTCACACTTATTTGTATGGCAATGCTGAACCTAAGGGCCCCTCTGGTAGCGGCTTGGTGTCCATGCAAATCCCATTTTGGGGACCAGTGGGAGGAGAATGGAGGTCACAGGCAGGCACCCACTGCCAAGCAGCATCCCTGCCTCCATTCCCTGCCCGCCGGAGGCGGCGGGAGGAAGGGCTGCCTTCCCGAGGTCCCGTGGGCGTTCTCATGGCCCCTTCGCAGCAGCCAAACACACATTTACGAAGAGCAAATTTCTAACGGCATGGAGATGAGTCATTACGGGGTTTCAAAATGCGTAAATATGATCACATCCTAATTCAGTGTGTCACAACGAGCTACCCTGCATCTGCGAGGTTACTTGGCTTCGCAGAAACCTCGGAAATTCCTGCCCAACCTTGTGATGCAAAAATTCATCTGTATTCGTGTCGCTGCATGCAGAGAGTTAATGTGGGTTTTAGTTGTTTTCTTTTATTTTGGCACTGGATTTCAGTGGAGGCTTATGTGCAGTGTTACAACCCAGTACTGCTATGTTTTGCACCACAAATTTACAACCGAGTAATACGTAAACACAGGATTTTTTGGCTACACAGGATTTTCCAAGGTGATTAGACAATTTTCTAAATAGCTTTGAGAATGAAGCTGCCTGAAATCCCCAAGGTAATAGGAAATTAACTGCATCCCCATACGCTCCATAGACATAGGAGGAATTCAGATTTACTGAGAAGTAATATAAAATATTTAAGAAAGCAAATATAATTGAATAAAATCTCTTGCAATGTAAATTAAATCTGCCCAAACCAGCAGTGATTACCTTTGCTGCCATGGCTCCTCCAGAGACTCTGTATGTGCCCCAGGCTCCATACAGCCCCTGCCTCACCAGCACCTGTCACAGACAGTGTGCACCTCAAACAAATATGATTTGAAGACTTCCAAGTATTTATTTAAATGGTCAAAAGCAGTATTCGTTGTGCACTTACCCAAAGAACAGGGAGACAGGAGCATCGGGAATCAGGCTGGGTGGTGGTTCTGGAGTGAGCAGGTGTCTAGAGCACCATCTGATGACACAAAGATTTGGCAGTAGCCTACATTAGGGCTTCCCAAGCTTTCCCACAGTGGGAACCACCTCCACCATCCCCCTCAGCCCTGGAGCTGCTGCCTGCCAGCACTGCCAGCTAACCCAGGCCAGTCAGCTGGAGCCCTGTCCTTGGGCAAGAACCACAGCCCAAAACCACGTGTGGAGGGGGCTCGCCCTTGCCCAGGGCTGCAGGTGCAGGTGATGGGGCAGGGCAAGCAGCCCCACCCGGGGCCTTCCCTGAGGGGGCCGGCCTTCATTCCGGCACAGCCAGGCAGGGGGAGCGGAGAGCCACTGGGGAAAGGGCTCTGGAAAGCCATCCCTCCTGAGCAGCTCGAGGAAATTCATATTTCATGTTCTGCTCCTTCTCTGCCCACGGAGTTCTTTCTCGTGGTGGTGCGTAGGTGTATGTGAGGGATTTATCCTTTCCCCACTGAATCACTGCAGCACAACATCTTTTCAACCCTTCTGTACAGCACAAAAGAGCCTCATGGCATTTCTCCTCATTTTCCTGCTTAAGGAGACAGCCAGCAAGGTCCAGTGTGACCCAGCTGCACCCCAGCTCAAGGCTGGGAACAGCACAAGCCCTGCTAGCCCTGTTTGGGGCCATGTCTGGAGGGGCAAACACCCCTCCTTCTGCCAGCTGGCACCCCAAAACCACAGCCCAGCCTGCCTGATGCCAGCACAAAAGTGCCTGGAATGATGTTATTTGTTCAGCTGGAAAATGGCTCCACACTCAAGGGAAGGAGCAGAGCAGGGTGTGCTGAGCATGCTGTGAGCCTTGTGAGCCCAGATCCAAGCCAGAGTTACCAAATCCCAATTGCCACAGTAACAAGGCTTTGTGCTTTAACTAGGGGCTGCTGACATGCTTCCATCCGGTCTGACACTGGTGTTGGGTATGAGTTCTCTGTATTTTGAAAGGAAAATGGGGAGGAAATGAGTTCTGCAGCTGTTATCATGGGCAAAGTCATTGCTGTGAGTAGAGGCTCAGCCACAGACAAAGGCCCTCCTGGCTGATCCTCATATCAACTGCTTATTTGGAAAAAGACACAGGAGCTTTAGGCAGGTAGCCAGCAATAAAAATTTAAATATTG
The DNA here is from genome assembly GCA_013389985.1 of Dryoscopus gambensis. Classification (NCBI taxonomy): domain Eukaryota; kingdom Metazoa; phylum Chordata; class Aves; order Passeriformes; family Malaconotidae; genus Dryoscopus; species Dryoscopus gambensis. The sequence continues at coordinate 75,544 of WEIT01011393.1, forward strand.
GCTGTATGAGAAACCTCCTAATGAACATTAATGACACTTGTGTAAGTTGTTCCATCCAACAGTGCTTTCCAACCAAGGATCTCACAGCTTGATGTGACACTGACTCAGGCAGGCCCAGTGCAAACCTGTGGGCTCCAGCAGCCCAGCTGTGCTCTTACTGAACTTCGGGCAGCCACTGCTCAGCCCACGTCAAGTTAGAAAAAACAGACATCTAAAGGTTTTCTAGTTATACTTGTGAGCAGCCTGACAGATCAATAACGTGGCTGTTCTCCCCCCTCCTTGCACCTTCAACACGAGTGTGTAGCTGTTCCCTTCTTCTCTTTCCTTTCCCAGAACAGGGCAAGATTGCATTGAAGTGCAAGGCAAAAGCCAGCAAACACCGAGCCACTGGTTCAGATTTCCCATATTTACTCTCCTCTGGGCTGGGAGAAGGCAGGGGGATCACATCTACTCAGAGGCCCCCATCTCTGCTTCAAACCACTCCTGGCTCCCAGCCAGCAATCAGGTTGTTTTGAAGGTTTATAGAGGGGTTCTACTCCCTGCCCCACCCCCGGCTTCTCTTCCATGTTTTTGCTCCCTTGTCTGCTTTTCCCTTTTTATACCCCAACTCCCATCCAGTTTCTGCCCCCTAACAACCTCTCAGCAGAGATGTGGGCCGCTGCTTAGAAAGCAAGTTGGAACAGGGTGGCTTGTGGATACAAAATGCTGCTTGCAAGAATCTTTTCTTGCTATATTCTCTCTTGTGAGAGACTTTTCTTTCTCACAAGAAGCGATCAGTAATAATTTGTAAGCATGTACACCTGCAACCTCAATGAATTTTGTTTTTAGTGCAAGTAAAAACATATTTTGAGAATTAATTTAGCCTATCCCCCTGAGGGGTGGATGAGGCACTGACCAATTGGACCATGCAGTAATAAGTCTATAAAAAGAGCTGTAAAATAATAAAATAATTCACTCTTGCTGGATCATCCCTGCTTGCTGTCTGCTCTCTTCTCCTTTCCTCTGCTGCAGAACGGAACCCAGACGCGAGAGTGGCTCACCAAGGGAGCTGCTGAGGGCAGCAACACTCTGTCTCCCCAGTTCCCAAAGCGCACTTACACACGCCTGGCCTCCCGTCCTGGCAGCTCTGCGCTGTTTGCAACCCTGCGTAAATACGAGCACGCGCAGAAGTGGGAGCGCAGGAGGTGGGAAGGGAACTCAGTACCTCCGTGCTGCAGACTCTTCTCGGGTTTTAGTTCCTCCCTCCTGCCCAGGCCCACTGAGCCCTGCAGGCTGTGCATTTAATGATGCCACCCCTAAATGAGGATTCAACCACAAGAGCAGGAAAAGGCTTCCTCCATTGAGAGCTGCAGTTTGAGGTACTCCCTCCTCCCCAACCCCCCCCAAAATTAACATCTCCTTTTAGAAAACACAATTAAAAGAAAAGAACAAACCCAGGGGAAACTAGAGTTCTCACGGTGAATTTTATTTTGTAAGCAACAATATAAACATGTGAATAAAACAGGCATCATTTGCAGGGCTGGCCTTTGATCCAGAGTACCCTGGATCTAGCAACCCTTCCCGAGCAGACGAGGGCAAGCCTTTACCTGTGACTCCAAAGGCTGGCCAGGTTGCAGTCTACCAAGACCTTTGTCATGGAAAGACCAATGCTTGAGTATTTGCTATTACCAAGCGTATGTGCAATCTCGGAATGTACCTCCCACCTCCCCCACCCCAGGATTAAAAAAAAAATCATACAGCTGCAAACCAGTAAAAAAAATTGCTTCCAGCTTATTGAGACTGAAATGGCCTGTTGGACTATAAACTGAAATATCATTCTGGAGATAACCAACTGGTCGTGACACAAAGTACTGTATTTACAACTCAAAAATATAACTGTTATATACTTTAATTTATAGCAAATTTAATACATTAGTGTTTACAAAATAAATTCTGGACTCAACTGAAACAGCGTGCTGCTTAGCAAGTTCTTTTTCCTTCCTCTCACTTTAACTGAAGAGACCAGCAAGCTTAATAGCTTCTTCTGTGACCCACACACAACTTTTGACGGTGTCAGATGTTGGGAGAAAACCAAATGTTTCCTGCATCTCTAAAGGTTTGCTGCTTGGTACCTTCTATTGCTCAAGCTGTACAGTTCAAACCTTAAGCTGTCCTTTAACAAGTTCCATACACGTCTCATGAAAGCTACTCAGGTACTAACCAGGGCACTGGTTAATGTTACAAACTGAAGGAACATCTGTGCTACTAACTCACACAACAGGAAAGAGGAAATATAACTACACATTCAATCTCTTATGCCTAAACAGCAAAGCTGCAAACTCCATTGCTTAAAGTAAGATACTTCAGTAAGTGAAACAGTACCATACAGTTCAAGAAACATCTTTTTTTAAAAAAACCAAACATTTTAATAATATAAAAAGTTGTTTTACTGGTGTTTCTACTATAAAGCTTTGTTCCACAAATCAAGTGATAAAATAATTAGATATGTTTACAGTGATAAGAGACTGCAGTGTAGACATTTCAGCTCACATTTTGCTGAGCGTTTCAGTACAACAGAGACTGATTTGTTAATACACACCTATGACACAGAGCAAACTGCAGACATGAAGTGCACATCTGAACAGGAAAGTTTACCCACTGGCATGGTAACTCACTTTCTTCAGCTCTCCCTTTCCCCTCCAGAACACGTCGTAAGCAAAAACTGTATTCGGACATGGAGGCATATAACTGTTCTGACTGCAGAGCAGCACAGAGGAAAGATGGATGCACACAAACACACCGTGGTAAATTCCAAAGTTATATGCCAACTACTCTTCCTTAGATAAAATGACATCTTCAAAAGTGAACATGTACAAAAAATAAAAACTGTCAAATAAATAAAGAATACAGATGTTAATTAATCACATACATAAAGAAACGGATTGGCATACTGTACGCAGTATACAGTATATTCATAGAATCATGTGGGCTGGACAGCACTTAATAAGGAGTTACGTGCTGAAGTCATAACTCCTTGTATCTCTCCTCCAAAAAATCTTATGGTTTCTGGATATCAAGTGCAACCTTTTACACTGATGCATAAATCCTGCACCATATCCCATCTTTGCCACACTTGGGATGCCTTGGTTTTTTTTTTTTTAAGATCCACAGAGAAGTCCAAGAAGTTATAATGGTCTGAATGACAATTCTTGCAGCCCTGTCCATATTACTTGGTCTCTTGAGTTTCCCACCAAATGAGATTTAGTAATGTATGGTACATAAAACCCAGTTTTTCCCAAGGAAATGGGAGCCAATCATATGGACTCTTCCATACTCTAACTGGCATTTCCCACACTCCTGACCTGTATGTAGGTATTATGCTGTAAGTGTGTTACACAAAGGCTGCTGAAACCATTGGAAGGGATGTAGCGATAGTTAAGTGTCAAGTACATCTGCTATAATACAGAATCAGGGTCTAGGTCTATCAAATGCTATATCCACATAACATTTTAAACCATGAAAATATTGTATGCATTTTCCTTTTTCTACAAATATTGTTGCATACTTGCTGTTAATTGTGTCACGAGGTTTGCATTCCTAATTCTCCAATGATTTTTAATTCAAATGTTTAACAACCATATCTACGCTAGGTACACTGAAAGTAGACATTGAAATTTCAAGTAAAATGAACTGTAGCCACATCTACTGGACTCAATACACGTCCCGACATCTAGATTTACTTTGATAAGTTATACAAATACATAATACATTCTTAAATAATGAAGACTCACAATATTAATTTGTGAATCTTCCCACGTTATAAAACCACTTTTACAGGAATGTTTATCCACCTGTATTACTGTTTTAGTTGCAGTGTCTCTTGCTTTCCTGTTCCACGGATTACTGTACCAGTTCTTAGGCTTTGGCTATTGAAATCTCTTATTTGAATGAGGCAACACTGGTTATTAAGGCTGGTTTTTTTATCTCTCGTGAAGTTTCATTCTGTACTATGACGCTGTTTTCCAGAGCAGAATGACTATCTTGTGTCTTCGGGTTCTGTTTTTATGACCTTCCTTTCAATGTTGTTAAAAGCGGAATGAGGAAAATCCTTTAAAATACCAAGGCCTTCTGCATTGAGAAAAGAAAGAAAGAAAGAAAGAAAGAAGTTAAAAACTGCTTGGAAACAAACATATTTTGTTCTCAAATCAACAAAAAGGTCCAAGAACCATAGGAATATCAACAGTTGACACAATAAATTCTGCCTCTTCCTCCTGGGCTTTAACCCAGCTGGGTCAGAACCACCTCAGTTACACTGGAGTGATGACAGAGGAAGATCACAGATCACAGATCAGATTTAGTTCAACCCCCTCTGGGAGCAGGGGCTAATGGAGATGCATTCTGCACTTGCATGTTGAGAGTGAATGGGTAAAAATTCCCCACTAGAGATTTCACTAAGTGAATTATCACTGGGATTGGGACAATCTGCAAAAGAGGTGAGACAAGATTGCAGTATCCGGAAGTGAAAAAACACAAGATTCTGCCTGGTCTTCAAAACAACTACTTTTGCATCTTGTCTTTCAAATAACCTCCTGCCCACTGCATCTTTCAAACTCAGGTGGGATTTTACTATTACTCCTAAAGTTGCAAGAGTCTCAAGAACTCCTGGCTTTATCTCAGTGCACTGAGTATTACACTGAAACCACCCACAGAGATTTCACAAAAGTTTCTTGCTCTCTTCTGTCAAACTTAGAGTGGGTTTCTCCCAATGCCAGAGGTCAATGACAAGACTGGCAGTGAGCAGAGGTCAGTGAATGAGAAATCCAGGTGGAAAAGACTTACTGCATGACATGCAGTTCACAGCAGAGAAACAGGGCTAGGTCCTTACAAACCAGAATAAAGAGGTCTTTTTTATTAAAAGCCTGATTCTTTTATACAGAATGAAGCCATGTCATAATCATATTGCTGTCACTGTGATGCAGTTTAAGTATTTAACAGCAGCAGTTTGGGTCAATACCACTCTCTGAGGACCAAGTTGCCAGAACTTGCTTATCTGATTCCAGTTACTGCATGCCCTAAACTTTTCCATAAACTTTTATTCAATCTGACTCTAGATTAACAAGTAACACTTCCCTTGGAGTTTTCTCCAAAGCCTGGATGGCATGGTTACACACAATGCATGCCAGGCTGCCTTCCTGGCTGCTTCACTCAGAGACATCACAGAAAAGTAAGAAACAGTGGGTAGTTTCTCAGGGGCAGCACTAACCCGAGGACTGGGACTTTGCCTCACCACTGGGGTAAAGCCGGATCAAATCACTGCACAGAGATTTCCCAACGTGCTGCTCTCCATCAAGTGAAATGTGCTGCATCTGTCTGCTTGGCAGGTTGGACATCCGGAGGTTCAGTGGTCTTTCACCTGCAAGTTGTTCACAGTGAAACAGTGACGCGTTAAAACAAAAGCAGTATTAAAAAACAGGTAGAGACTCAAAACACATTAATTCTATCAGCAAAAGTGCATCCTAAATTCCAGCTGCTCAGGGAAGTTTTCTAGCAAAACAAGGCTTTCATAAATATACTGCTTTGCAGACTACTCCAAGGCGCTGCTAGACAGGGACACTCAGCCAAACAACAACAACAAAAGTAATCCTTTTTTAAAAAACCCTTTATTCTGCACAAAAATCCTCTTGAGGTACAAAAATTTTCCTCTCCCACTGCACAATCCTTCTGAGATCCTAAAAATTTCCAGTTCCCCTGCACAATGGCTAAATGGCA
>WEIT01011393.1:81358-102529 GCA_013389985.1 Dryoscopus gambensis
TTGATTCCCTTAGTTGTCCCTCTACTACTTCATTTCAACCCCCTTAAAAAAACTAGCACTTAAAAACCAGACACAAGAACTTCTGGTTGTATTTCTTTTGTTTGTAACATTTTGTCTCATTTCACAACAGTAAAAAAGTGATCCAAACAGAAATGCTCAAACAAAACAAACACTCCTAAAATTAATTCAAGACAAGGAATAGCCAGTTGGTAAATCAAAGAGAACCACAGAACTGTAAGCTTTTTGAAGAATAACAAGCTACTAAGAACATCATTAGAATCTGCTTATTGCTAAGTAATTTACATAGCCAGCTCCTCAGGTTTTCTTCCTAGACTGTGCAAACAGGTAAACAAAAAGGGCTACCAACTATATTACCTGCTTTATTTTCAATTTCCACAAAACAAGAACACAAATGAAATGCAACACACTACTTTATTTTCAAAACTGAGGATAAAGCTAGAGCAAAGTCCTGCTCTCAATAACAGCAGGGTACCCAACCTCCTTCCCTCCTCACGTTCTCCCTGGGGAAAGCAGTTTGCCAGATACACAGCAGTAACAGAGGCAAACCTGAGTGTACATCTGATTGCATTATTTAGACCGTAAGCACTTCAGGGCAGAGAGAGATCTTGTCTTGTCCATTCAGTGCTCAGAGTTCTGTACGAGATAAACACCACCATTGACAGAGGTTGCATAACATCAAATGTCTTTGCTAGCAGCAACGCCGTGCCTGGGAGCTACCATACCTTGTCCATCAGCATTATCTAGTGACATGCCATTGGGGCTGTGCTCTTCCGAGTTCTGCCTGTAACACCCTGTGGAAAGACGTCTCTCTAACGCTGCCTGGTTGCAAAGAAACTCCATCTGTTTTGCCATCACCTTTTCCGACTGCAATTAAAACAAAAAAAGATTTCTCTCTATATACATACGTAGAGCAAGTCAAAACACAGGGGGAAAAACAGTATCAGATGAAAAGACTAACAGCCTAGATAGTGGTTTTTGTTGACTCATATGTACAGATGTGTGTTTTACGGTTTCTTCAAAACTATGAAGCAAACAAAATATTTTTGCACCCATAGAGATTTTCATAATGTACATCTGAGTCACTCAAGAATACTTAAAATGCAAGCTGTTGTAGTTCATCTACATAGAAATGCAACATTAAATTCTGTTCTTCAAAAACACACAAAAATCACTTCCTGCACTTTAGGACTGCAGGTTACATAAAGAGAATCTCAAGAAAAGCAAAAAATAATGTCTCAATTATCCAGTTAGCTCTGTTCAAATATATGCCTTCACAAAGTATTCCAGAAAGTATTCCAAGAGCAATGGCAACATCTGCTAAAAACTTATGCCAAGATTTCAAGAGAAATCTTGGAATCTTTATTTTAGGAAACAGCACTACACAAGCTTAAAAATCTGCCATTCTGAAAGTGTAGGATGACAGTATGTTTGTGGGGGATAAAGGTGTGAAATGTCTGTCTAGAAGAAGAACAAGACCTATACACCTCTAGAGAGTGGAGCTAAACAATCCAGTGCAACGTGGGAGGAAATGGCGTCTGAATGTTTGTCATTGACTTTAATGCCAAGAGAATTCTAACTTTCACTATAATCTTGTTCTCGAGAGAATGTAAATAAGCATCTTGCAAAAATAAGAAGAAAATCACAAGTCAAGAAAGTTGATTTAGAAGACCCACAATGAACATAAGAACAGAAAGTGTACAAACTTAACATGTACAATTGATAGGAAAAATTATTTTCTCTTTCAGGTAATGCCATAATTGTTTCAGCTACTACAGAACTCTATTCATTGCGGAGCATTTCACTTTTCTTGGGGGATGCTGAAAGCCCTGACTTCCCAGAAAAGGCTGCTTGCTCAGCATAGCTCAATAATTTAAGTGTACAATGGCAGCCTAACAGACCAGCAAAACCTGGGCTTTTCCAGCACAGTGGTGACCCTGACAGCAGGGTAATGACATGGCCAGTATTTACATACCCTGGCTCACAGCTCATCGGGGTCTGCAGAAGACCATAGATAGCTCAAGCTTGGTCTTGGGACGAAGGTAAAAAAAAATTATTTTCAAACAGTTTACTTTCAAGTGTGCTTTAACTTTGCTATTCTGTCACTGCTGTTACCAACTTTTGAACTGTACAGTAATTTCAAAAAAGAATAAAACACTTCTCATTCATGCTATCTTTGTTGTTTACTTGGGATAAAACCAGAATTTTAAACTTCAATGAAGCTTCTGATCACCACAGAAAACCCCATAGAGTCACAGATATGTTTAAGCTTGAATTAAATCTGCAGCCCACTGTTACGTGACAGTGACCAACAAAAACTTTAAAGTGTATACAAAATGAAAATAAGCTCATGTAATTCTTCTGTGACATCAGAACACGTGGCATAACTGCATTTGATGTATCACAGATTTGTATGACCGAGCACTACTTTGCAATAGAAGGTGGTCAATGATAGAGTAACACATCCCTCCTCAGAAAACAGGAGGGTAACTCCTAAATGTAATCTCACGTGCAAATGCAGTGATTACATTTGCTCAAATCAGCTACACAAAATAAATTTGTTGCAACTTAGCATGAAATCCCTCCTTGGCAAGAACTGGCAGTAGGAGATGGGTATTTTGCCTCAAGGCTGGGATACACTACAGAAAAGACAAAGAATTGGCAACCTGTCTCATTTATACAAAGCTTTCTGTCTGCTCAGGATCACTGCTCTTCCACGAGGTTAGGTGTTGTTTAAGAAGCCAACTTATCCTCTCAGATCCAGAGGTTCACTTATTTCCTAAACATATTGGCCTTTCTTCTTGTAAGACATGTCAGAACTGAGGACTCCAAGATCGCCTACTCTATTCCTCTCGACTCAGTAACTTGAGCTTTCCATTTATAGCGGATAACGCAAGTAACACAGCACATTCTGTACCAATACTACCCTACTTGCTCCCAACAGGCAACCACAGATTTTGAAGCCTACTATGCTGCATCTTACCTCCTTGGAACTAACAAGGGCAGAGCTGTAGTACTGTGTCAGAACAGTTTCGGGAGGCAAACCCAAATTAAGTGATGCAATCAAAGCTAAGCTAGGTAGCCTTTTAAAAATGACGGGAATTAATTCAGTCATCAAAACAACAACACATCAAAACCAATGTACAAAGACACAGCCTGTGTTATTCACAGTGCAGTTGGTTTACCTGCGAATTAAGAGCTGTTGGGTCTTCACTCTTTCCTTTAGCCAAAGCAAGTGGCATTTTGTCTTGCTGATAGAGCGTCTGGACTGTGTCCTGGAAATCAGGATAACCATCCTATTGAGCATAAAAAGAAACCAAACCAAGAGGAACATATTACTATTTTTTCTTCACCCTCTCTGTACACTTAGAAGAAAAAAAAAACAAACCTAAAAAACACATTCCTGAACTTCTGTGAAAATACTGGACCGCAATTTACATGTTTGTGCTATCCACTTCATTTAAGTTTGTGCATAAAACACACACAGCCCCTCCACAGCAACTGCTATATACCTAATATGGCGTAGACAATCTCATCTCTCTCAGTCTCAGGCGAATTCAGACTTCTCTTGTTATTGACATTAAACTAGTTTACATTCAGCCTTCACAGGCAGATTTAGGCCTATGGTTTCTTTCACTCTTCAGAAATCAAGTTTATATGTAGTCAAGGACATATACTAACCTTGTAAAACTGAAAAAAGCCTCCTGAAATTCAATGTTTTTCACACAGTTGTGATACACTAGTATCACAAAATGAAATATCACCATTTCAAGCAGTACGGTGGAAAATTTATAGACTATGGGAAACCATGATTCAATAATTCTTCCAGTCTGAAATTCTTATGACATGCAAATCTCTTCTGCAGCTTGCATATGTATCAATAAAGCAAATAAAGTTCCTGTGAAAGCCTGCTAGGCTCCATTAAAATAAATTAATCAATGAAGAATCAAGATAAAGCGTTTATCCAGCTTGGTATTATAAAAGGAAAGCTCATGTGCACTACAGGAATACCCAGAAATGTTTACAAAAGCACAGTAGAGGTAACTCTGTCAAAATATGAGAGGAAGCCAGAGATCTTAAGACAGACCCAAACCTGAGAATAATGGCATCTGTCACTGAGGTTCTGCAGACCTGGGTCTCAAAAATATACCAAACTAGGTATATTTTCCTTGTAGATTCTAAAGACACATACATGTCAATAATTACATTTTTGACAATAGATGGACAAAAGGGATGGAGAAATAGAAGTGATCTTTCAGAAAAAAACACAGGAGAAGGACTACCAGGTTCCCTCCACTGGCAGGCTGCCCACTGACCTGTGGAGCAATGGTCTGACCCACGGCAGATGGCCAGAAACTCAGTGCAATGTAATGCCATTAAACCTATTCTTTATGCTCAGGAAAAAACCCTAAAATCTGTCTGGACTCTGCATATTGCTTTTAAACACTCAACATACTTCCTCATGGAACAAATAAACACAACAGCTATGCAGAAACTTCATAGCCAGGTTAACTGCCACAAAGCCTCTGGCCTAAGGCAGAAACAAAGGATTTGCAGCACTTTTCCATGAGCACTGACCACTTTCATAGTTAAGACGTGAATTTGTTTGGGAGAGGAGAATGATTATGTGTAGGAAGATGAGAAGCTGAACGCACAAAACCCTATCATTCAGGATCCTATTTTTGCAACAGAACAGGTAACACAGTTGTTCATAACACATTTGTGATCACCTGCCTATACAAAACTGAAGGCTGTTTCCCAAAAGTGGGTGTGGCTGTCTGTTGCTGTCAGGTAACTCCTGGAGGATGACGCGTTCTGGATCACCTTCCCAGAGCCCCTTCCCACCACCGGCTGGCCCCGATGCCCTGTAGGATGAGGAGCACGCTGGGCCAAGCCCCAACCTGCTCTGCCCCATGGCTGCCTGGAGGTCCTGCTGCATGCACTGCAGCATTTTTGTTTTGCCATGCTGCTGCTCAGTTTTTTCCAAGCGGCTTTGTGCAGCAGATGTTCCCAGTCCCACATGTGCTTTTTCGCTCCCTCTAATGACATTTTTCCTATGAAAACAGTATCTTCTACTGCTTTTGCTGTTTTTGTGAAAAAACACAAATCCCACACTTTGGTTTTCTTTTCAGCCTTCCCAGAAATAGTGGAGGCAGGGCTTTTCTCTCCTCTTCCTCCACCCATACTGGCACCAAGGGAAGATGTTTCCTTGCAGCCTCTGCTCAGCTCTCCCTGCCTGTGCCCCCCTGACTCCCACTGAACTTTGGGAAATCAGTTTTTGAAAGCTCTTCCCAACCCTCTTGTTCACCTGAATGGAGATGCTGGCACACAAAATAATTTCTTTAGACCACAGACAACTAGAGTATTTTTTAAAACTCTCCTTTCTTCCTCTCTTGGCTGTTCATGCTGACTCTGAAAGGGAACATGGTCGACCCCAATAATGATGAACAGCCTCTCCCTCCACGACTTCTGCCTGATGTACCTGTGACTTGTTTTGCTTTCTAAGCTGTGCCACAACAGCTCATTGCTTTCAGTGGTGCTGGCACTGAGTCACAGAAGATGACAAAATAAGGGGTGCCCCCGTCTCACAACACCTAAGCAGGAGAGATTCTTGCTCTGCAGGACGATGTGCCAGTTCTGTCCCTATTCGCCTGTCCTGCTCTTTGTCCAGAGCAGACTTAGGAACTATCACCCCTTTTTTATAATCTGCTTCCAAATACCAATTCACTCCACTCTTTTTTTCACTCCCTCCACACCTTTAGTCTGTCATTTGCCTGGAATTTTTTCCCCTTCTCCTCTTTACTCTTCACTCCCACAGCTCAGCCACCCACTCAATGAATAAGAGGGGGAGAGCTCACAGGGGAAGAGAACGGCTTTTACAGGTAATTTGATGTAATTCATGGCACATTGTTTCTTTGTAATGCTTGTTCGAGTTTCATATTCATGAAAAGGATAGATTTACAACGTGGCTGCAGATTGACAATGCTGCAGCTTGCACACAGAGCTCTGCTGGCTCTGCTCAAGGATGACCTTCAGAGCCTCTCTGGAGGCTTTTTTAAGTGTTATTATATTTCAGGAAATTAACTCATCTTTTTTTAAAGTAATCTTTTACACTATGCAAACAGGCTGTGAAGTCTTTCCAAACTGAAGCCCTAGTACTGTAGGCCACACTTCACAGAGACGTTAATGACTAATGGTTAAAGGAATGGTGAATCAAAATATAGAGTCCAGCCTTAAAACAGAAAGGCAAAATAACCCTTCTCAAAAAAAAAAGGGGAAAAAGAAAAACAGAAAAGAGCTAGTTATAACAACAAAAAAAATACCCCGTGTTCAGGTCCTCTCTGTGTTTTCATGATAGTGAGCAAACAGATCCACAATGAAGCACTACAACTTCAAAAACAGCGTAAGGAATTCTTACCCAGAACAGAAGGAAAAATCTGCATTTGCTACCATTTTCCTTTTTACTTTCACCTTTCCAAAAAAAACCAAACCAAAACAAACCCCCAAAAAATCCCTGAACATACTACTAAAAAAGGACCTTTTACATTTTTTTTTTTCAAAATGCAAGCCCCAGGAACTCAAAACAGCAGTGATCTACTATGTCATACTGCATCTTTTTTACATTTCATTGAAGTAAAGCCCACGATTTACAGCATACCTCAAAATTATAATGCACTGAAGTAATGCTTTACTCCTCCTTAGAAGACTCCCAAAGTTGTGAGGAAAAAAGACATTTCTGCTGATAACAATATGGGTAATTTCAAAATTAATAATGCTATGCTATCAGATTAAAGAATATTTAATTCAATTTAATTTTCAATTTCTTATTTTGGAAAAATGACTCATTTCTGAAATAGTCATTTGTACAATTAGGACATGAAATTTTCACAAGCATTTTAAAATATAACTGGTAATTTTAGGATATTTACTTGGGTTTTATTTTTCTCAGAATTATTGAACTAAAAAGGGTATAAAAGAAGCAGGCCTTCCAGATTTTTTAAGATTTCACCATGGAGAAAATAGAAGAATACACATCCCTTATGCTGTCCAGATTTCCTGCTCTCCAGAAAACCTTGAGTTTCAGCCTGTATTTTTCAGGATTTTAATTTTACACTTTCCTTCAATGAAGATCCTGTAAAAAACAGCACCTCCCTTGCAGTGTGTCATTTTAGACACTTGCTCATCATCAATTATTACTGAATGAAGGAAAAACTTCCTAATGCTGAAATCTAAGTCATTGAAATACTACTTCAAGCAGAGGAGTGGCTCCCCACCAGCTCTTAAAAATTACAGCTGGACTGAACAAAAGAGAGGGGACTCAAGCAACCATCCTGCATCATGTTGGTCAAGGCTGATAATGGTGAAGCTGGATAAAATCATTTAATGCAGCTTTTCCCTGCTCTTTTTTGTGGATCAGAGAACAAGCATAGGTCAAAAGCAAATCCTGACACACATAAATGACATTACTGACTTATCAAAGCTACCAGTAAATCCTCATTGCACATGTTTATTTTGCACTACATAAACTCAAAACTACAAAAGTATATGGGCTGATAGAACGTAATAAATAAGATTAATTCCTCTGTACCTATTCATAACTGCCTTTTCAAAACTAACTGCTCTCACCAGGGTTTGCCTCACAGGAAAAGCCTTTGTACAGGTAAGAGCATTGCAGTACTGAAAAAAAATTAAAGCCTTCCTACATACAGTGCTTCATTTATCACAGAATGCGTTACATATGAGAAACACATTTCAGAATGTGTTGCAATTTTCCTCTACAGTTAAAAAATACATCACCTATCTGTGTCACGTACAAATCTAGCTCAGGTCTAGCTCATATTCTAACACACATTTAACCTTTTGGAGTAGACAGTACAATAAAAAACACCCACAGTGCTAAGGATAAATTAGATACCCACGTAACAGCGAACCAGTAATTTGTTTAAAGTACAAATTAAAAAGAAAGATCTGCTATTTTTATCAGGTATATAGGTATACATATGTACATCTGCCATTTTTTCATTTTTACTTTTTTTGTTAAAAGTAACTTTTAAAAGGCCTCAAATTTCCCTTCCAGCAGTGGTAACTGAAGAAAAAGGTAAACTACATACATGCTGCTCCTGCACTCTTAACGAGAAATTCCCAGCATCTCCCTAAGCAACATCTTGTGCAAGTATATACATTAGCCATACATACATGCGTTTGACATAAAACCGATTACAAAAACCTGTAAATTAGTATCTACAGGCACAACCATTTGTGTTGAGATATGTAGCTTTTAGTTAGTTTTTGACTTTTCAATATGATCAGTGTCATAAGTTATGGCATAGCCAGAGATGGCCAATATTCTGCCGTCAGTCCTTATGCAGAACTCTGTACCTTGGACATGATCAACAGCTGACTCCAGTGAATTAGGCAAACCCCACCTCATGCTGGCTGAAAAGCAGGAGGCCTTATGGGAAGACATTTCCTACAGTGCTCAAGCTTATTCCACCCCAGGAAGTCAGTCAGTCCCATTCCGCCCCTCCTACTCACTCTGAGTGTGGAACACTGGGAGTATCTTTACCATTAAACAAATCCTACTCTTTACCCCTGCTCCTACAGGTTTCTCCATCAAGCACTTACATTTACAGAGACACTGGTGATGTTCTCCCACCCTCTCTCTCTCTCATACCCATCAACTGTCTATCAAATGTTTTCCTGACAAATTTCCTTAAGACAGATCCCTTCAAAACAAAACTGAATTTTAGCATGCACAGGTCAAAATACAGGAGTCACATTACTGTACCTCTATCTTGATTCTCTTTGGTGACAGCTCATCCCTTTCTCCACATTTAGATCTAGAAAAGAAGACACATACACGATCAGTAAACAGCACATTAACCCCAACCATCAATAATAATGAAAAGGAGTCAAGTAAAAAAACAGATCAGGGAAGAACAAGTGAGATGCACAAAAAAAGCCTCCAATTCACTTTGACATGGCAGTGAAAGTCATTCAAATATAGAGGAACACAAGCATTTTCTGTTGTTTTCAGAAGCATCAAGAGATTAATGGATTCTTCCTTCCAAAGAGGAAGGAAAGCACAGAGAATTATAGAAATGCCCTTGGCATTGCTTATCCAGGATGGATGTATATTTACATGAATCTCTATGGAAGAAAGGGGAGCAAAGGAAAACCTTCTAGAGGTGTAGAAAAATGAATTTTGAAAGGCTATTACATTACAGGCAAGGGAATCAGCATTTAAAAATCTAAAGAAAGCATCAAGACCTTCAATCACACTAATTCTAATGTTTTAATTTTATTTAAAAGCTGTCGAGCCTTTGTCACCATTTCATAACAGCAGTTCATTTAACAGAACACTAACAACTGCAATTAGGACTCAGCCTCAGTTCCTTTAAAGCAAGTTTGTAAGCCACTCCCTGTGACCTTCTCTCTTTGGCTAACAAGCCAGATCTGTGTATGGAAAAAGGAAATTGAAGCATTGAGCATCTATGGCTTCTCTGCCAACTTACATTAACCTTAAAACACACTAATGCCTCAAATGCTTCAAATACCAGCCTCTCAGATGCCTCTCAACATGCACTATCCTCAAAACACTTGGAAAATTAGAGAGCAAATAAAAAGGTAATTCAAGACAGCTGAATCTTATCAGTTTAAAAGCTTCAGGATTCAAATAGCATTTTCCTGCTTTCCTCAGAAGAGCACTTTGCTGGCTGAAGAGCAAGAAGAAAGTGTCTCTAGCGCTTCAGAAGAAATGCCATCAGCCTGCTTAGTTCCCTGCAAGTAAAGACCCTGTGAGTTAATGAAGCCTTACTTGGTGGTCCTGTAGGTGTACTTGTAGGTGACCTCCCGAGAGATTTGCCGGGCCAGTGCGAAGAGCTCATCTCTCCTGGTCAGCAAGGCGTTATCTTTCACACACAGCTGGGCAGCTGCTTCGTTAACTGTTAGCTGCAAACCAAACAAACAGGCACTCGTGATTTTGCATACTTTCACCTACAGTGCTTGTAAAAGTAGCTCTTCTGAAATAACAGAAAATTTTGACGGCAAGTAAAATTACCTATAATTGTACACTGAACCCTGGGGGCTTTCTTTAGTTTATTTATATCCCCTACTAAACCAGGTAAGCCTTTGGGAGGAGAAAAGATACGAATGTAGTTGGTGCATAAAGTAAAACATTATTGTAAGACTGTCTCAATGTGCACTGCTTTTGCCTCATCCCAGCATTAATTAAATCTCAGTATAAAACAGTAGCTCTGAACGTTCACAGTGTTTGGTTCCCAAAGCCTGGCTTACAGGGAATACTATTTTTATAAATGCAATATGCCCAGGACTTGGGGGAAAAAAAAAAAAAAACAACCACCCTGACAGTGTGGGTACAGATGGCTTTCCCTGGTGAATACAGAATAAATTCTGTAGAAGGTGATGGTTTAAGAAACGATTAAACTTTTTTTAGCTACGTTTCTCACCCTCGTGTTTGTGAAGACTATCTTCAGACATGAATCAAATGTAACTTGTTTCAAGGATGTTTTCCTGAGCCTGCCAGGACACATTTCTAGTGCCTCTGCTGCTGGCAAAAGATTCATAAAGAATGGGGGGGAAAAAAAGCCTGAAGTTGAGGCTCAAAATGGTTTTGCAATGCTCTTCAGAAGCCTATAGGAAGTGGTGATACTGTCATGAATTATATCAGCTTAATAATACTGCTTTCCGAGAAGCCTGTGGTCAGCAGTATGGACACGACATTATTGATGCAATGAGAGGCACAAATCGAGATAGCTGGAGAGGCTACTCTAAGCTCCTTCCACAGGAAGCAGGGCTTGAAGAGACTTTCTCACTTTTTCCTCAGCTGAAGAACAGCCAGAACATGTAATGAGGCATAACAGCAAGAGGCCAACAGAATACTACAGGTGTTTTAACCAAGTGCCCACAACACTTTCTACTCTTTTACTTCTAGAAATTAAGCTGCTTTGAATAGGCTTGGCTTCTGGCAAAGGAGTACAGCTGCTTTGGAGCTACTGTCAACAGCATGTTCTGTATCTGTCCCAGGCTAGTGAATATTCCGGAGCAGCCCGGCTTCCACAGCACAGTCAGCACACCCTCGATGGATGGGGACGTGCCATCCCCGACCCTCCACCTGGCAGCGCCGGGAGCAGCCGCACAGGCAGGGCAGCGCCCTCAGACACCCAAGCCACTGCTCCCCAGAGCAGCAGGTCTGCACTCACAGGCTGTCTCTTGGGAGAGGCCAAGAGCTCACCCCTCCACCCTGCTGTCTGCCACACTGCAGCGTCACCTGTGAATGAAACCACAGAGGCCAGCAGCTCACCCAAATCGCAGCACACTCCATCCCTGAAGGATGGAAGCTGTCACAAGACACGAACAACACACAGCCACGCTGTCCTTCGCCACGGGGCTTGATGGCATCCAAACTATCAAAAATTTATTCTGCCCAATGCGACACCTGTTCTCCAGGAAGGTTGGAAAAACAAAAACATGTATCAAGAAGAGCCGAGATTCTTCTCTCAGCAGCCTGTACCTCTGCAGTATTTCTAGTAAAATCTCACACAGAACTGCTGCTCCTAATACTTCATAAGCAATTTTCCCTGTGTTTAGCCTAAAAGCCTCTGATCTAAGTAGGGCATTTCCTATGGTACCTAAATGTTAATCAGAGCGCAAACTTGTTTTTAACAGGCAAACTAGATATGTAGCCTGATCCTTTAGTCTGTGTACAGAGAAAAAACCAAATCTCAGAGACCAGATGTACAAGGGCACAAATGGGTTACTATGTTCCTACAATACAAGGTAATAAAATAACAAACTATAACCCCCTAGACAGGAACAGCTGTTCTACAACGTCTGTCTTTTCAGGAAAAAACACAGGAAAAAGATAAAATGTAAGATTAATACAACACTGATTAAAAGAATTACCATCCGAAGCAGGCATTAATTTCTGTAACAGTGATAGCTATTACTTTGCCAAGGATGAATAACATGGCTAATGCTGATAAAATAATTTGAGATATTTTTTATCCCTCAAAGTGCTGAGAGGTTGCAAGGAGCTGAAATGACTGAAAATGCATTGGGTAGTTGTAGGCAAATGCTGTTTATCCTAACATGTGAGAAAAGCCAAATGTTTATTTGCTTGTTTTTCCTGGTTTCCTCTTTAAGGTCACATTCAGACTTACTGAATTGAAGTGCTTCATGGCTTCCTGCCTTTTCAGGAGGCATAATACTGCAGATACAAAGCATTGCATGCCTAAAAATAAAGATTCCATGTGCTGGAAGCCTTAAGGATATGGAGCAGCACATAACCATACAGGAGAGGGATGGGTATATTTCCATCTCATGGGGTTCACAGATACCCCACTAGAAACCACATAATTAAATACCAAACTCTGCTGTTTTGGTGAGTCAGCAAAAGAAATGGAAGAGACCAAGCTAGACAAAATTTATTGCTTGTTTTGTAATTTCCCTGAACTGGATTTTTTTCCGCTTAATAGGTACCGAGACAAGCACTGAAATACTAACACGCAAATTACAAATCTGACTCAAACTTGCAAGGGTCACCGAGTTCAAGGGCATGCCTTGTACTCATGCCTCCTCCAGTCCAACTTCAAACATTAAGTGCTCTCTGTGTTTGAAAAGCTGTGTAATACTGAAACAATGGGATGGATTAAGGACAGCATGTTTATTAGTTTTGGAACGCCTTCGAAAGATTCCGCATCAGATTTTGTGTCAGATTAGTGCTTTATGCAAATACCCCTACCAGGAGCACACACTTCCAAACCAGCCCAGTGTCTGCAGCTCTCACAGGCCTCTAATGGCTGCTCCAGCCCTCTGAGACACTTCAGTGCTCATACTGAAACAAAATATTCTCACTAATTCACCACTAATAATTCCACCAGGTTTGATTTTAATTTGCATGCAACTCCTCTGTGCTTGAGTAGCCAGAGATACCCTAATCTTTACATTAAAAAGCTAACCACTACTTAAGCTTTTTAAATTCACAGTGAAGTTTATTCAGCTGTTCCTTGCCAGCTGCAAGGAGAAACCTTGAACTTCAAGGCAGAATGACAGCCTTGGAATGTATTAACACGTGCAGAAAAACAGTCTCTGGACAAGCAGAAACTTACCTCCCTGGTTGTTTAAGGTTCTTCCTTCTGAGCAGCAAATTGCTTAAGCCATCAAAACCAAAAACACACTGAGGCTGAGTTTACAAAAGGCAAATTCTCGTTTAACAAATTTTAAACCAACAAAAAATGGTCTCGTTGCTGCTATTTACCTTCTGCTTTAAAAAAGGAGTGAAGACAAAATTGTTCAAGACAAAACTTTGTGAAATCTGGCCTCTTTAAGCCAACAGTAAACCAATTATGAGCAAATTCTTCTTGCTTGCATGTGTGCAGTTCCCATCAAGTTCAGCGAGGCCCCACATGCGTAAGTGAGGCATAAGTCAACCACAGACTCCTTTGATCTTGTGCCCTTAATCACAATAGTGATAGAAATATTTCCTAAAGCCAAACCATGCTCTCATTCCATTTTTAAACGTGGTTTTACAATGATGTAGTAAAGATCTGTAGTGCAATACTAAAAAAAAAAATTAACAAGGCAGAGCAGTTGTCCTTTCTTCCAGTTCATTGCTATCCCGCTCCTTCAATTACCACCTCAGTGTTCATTCCTCCAGCTTTGCACAGCCACTCCTGAGCCTACACAAAAGGTCCCCCCAGAGCCCACCTTCCACTACACTGCTGGATGCCAGAAAATTATCCTACAAGAAGTCTGCCCCAATTTCCAAGCATTTTCTGCAGTTGCTACCCCAGAGAGAGGCTGTGAAAGGACACAGCCACACGTGCTGTACACCTTGACTGCCTCCCTCCTCAGGTGGGGAGAACCCCCTTTCTCCGAATCCTGAATCTGCAGCCACGTACATGGGGCATCTCCACAATTAATCCTTTCAAACCCTGCCTCCACCTCATACACAGCTTGTTCTGTTAGGAGACAGACTTCCACAAGGTCAGGGGAGTAAGACGAGATCTCATCTTGTACAGTGGATGAATTCATAGATTATAAGCGTTTGACATAAAGCCACAAAGCACGTAAGTGAAAGCTGCACAGCCAGAACTGTGTGGTAGGAATGTGGCTGACTACTGTGGAAGTGTCTCCCCAGTCTGCAGTAAAAGCCCTTGTCAAGTCACTGCCGGTGATGTGCAGTTGCCTCATAAATGTAAATACATAAACAAAAATGTAAAGAAATACGCCTTGTTTCCTTCTGCCCTTCTACTCAGTAGCATAAAGAGAACTCAGTCTTATGCTATGGATCACACACCTACAAAACTTCTTCTTGAAGCAAAAAAAAGGCTAAAGCCAGTACAGTTTTTTTGGCACTCCTGTAACATAAACACTGCCTTTCCTTTTGGGAGCTAAGCCTTACATGCCAAATTTTAAATCCAACTGAAATTTTGCAATCACTGTTAACTGTGAAAATGCTGATGCAGCATTCGTATCAACAGTGTTTTGGCACTGCTTTGAATTAATGTTTGTACTCCTCTTGTACTGTACTTTGGCTCTAGGAAACTACTCCCCACACAGACACACCTATTGCGTTACAACACATGCAGTGTGAGCCTCAGGAATGCCCCAAGAGGAGCGAGGGAGGCCCACATGGACTTTCAAAGACAAGAGGGAAGAGATGCTACTGAGCAATTAAAGGACAAACATTCCGATTACAGCCACCCATGAATACTGAAGACAGTTCTTTCCCTTCTTCCTCACACAGTCTGCACGTCACTTGACAGGCTTAAGACCACTGTGCCAAAAACCCACAACAGGTTGTATAACTGAGCTTCATCCCAATCCAAACAAAAAAAAAAATTCCATGCCACTGGGTTTAGGCACCTCGTTGAGAGAATCCTTTTTGCCTCCAGTGCACAAGCTACAGAGCAGAGTCTTGAGGTGAGAGAAGACAGCGGAGGGTAGTAACCACATCAGACACAAGCAATTTTAGCTACTGATCTTCCAAACAAGTCTACTCTCAAAGGTGCAGGGAAATATCACAACAGGACCTCTTTTAAAATGTACCAAATCCTTAGAATCCCAAAGGCCATGCTCAGTGCAACTCTGGTTGCTATTTCAGTGCTAAGCTTTCTAACCCTTCTGTCTGACAGGCTGCACCAGCGACCGAGCAGTCTGATAACACCAAACTGAAATCAGCACGCGCGCACACACCCACCCATACTCACAAAAGGGGACCTGTGCTGCACCTGAGATTTCCATGTCGGGCCAGGACTGCCCACAGCACTCGACACACAACTTTCAGACACACAACTCTCATCACCCACCACGAAGTGCCCATAAAAGAAGTGTACTCTGTAAACATATCTTGTCAAAGGTGTAGGAATAGGGGAGGAAGCCCAGTGCCACTCAAGGTCTTTTACCTCGTGGAGGGTGAGATGCTTGCCATCCTTTCTTTTTGAGTCAAATCTGCCATATATTGCACTGTACTTCCTGATCTCCTCCTCTTTGTGAGGGTCATCGTCACTCATCTCAAAGATGTGACCAATCATCTTTGCCAGTTTCTTATTTGTTTTCAGTAACTCCTTGACTTCATTGGAGTCACTTTTGGGCAGGGAAGGAACCATACGTTCTACACACTCAGCAACTGACAGAGCAGCAGCAGCATCCAGGGTCTCGCTGTTCTCCTTTGGTGAGGCTGGAGAGCCAAGGTCAGCCGGGGAAAGGCTGTGCTCACTCTCTGTGGTGTGGTGTCCTTGCCAGAGTCTCGGCTCGCTGCTGCTCTGCAGTGATAAACTCCCCACCACATCAGATTTGCTCGTGCCCACGCTCTGCACGCACGTCGTGGCAGCGCATTTCGGAATCTTCAGGTGAGGCTCTCTGGTGCTGCTGTTCCTTTCATAACTGCTGCAGGATATCCCCAGCCACGCAGGAGACCCTTCTGGCAGCTTATATATTGGAATGCTGCTGACTGGTAAGGAGGTGAGAGGCTGGTTAAAAAGGCCAGGGTTTGTGACCCAGTCCCTCAAAGCCTTCTGCAGCCGTCGGACATGAAGTGGCTTGCTAGCCATGCCTACGAGAGCCATTATCTCCAAAAACTCCTCTTCCCCTGCTTCACAGAGCTGCTGGACATCATCACCACCCTGCTGAATGAAGGCATCGAAGTAGAATAAGAGATTTGCTTTTTGTAGTATTCGATACAGCTGCAATTCTCCGAGGGTTCTGGGTAGAGCTGACGCCATCACGGATGACAGAACCTGCAAACAGTAAAAACAGAGAGAAGATGAGCACCAAAGCACCAATATCCAGAAGCACTGTCCCACCGCTCATCTTTCCACAAGGCTGTCAACTCAGAGGACAGCATTTCTTTCTCTCATTACAAGAACACAGAAATGAAAAAGGGGCGAAAGCTCTATTTTTTGACTTGCTAACTTAACGGAAACATTTTTGAAAAAAACCAAATCAGCAGATAGTTGTGATGCACCTACAAAAAAAAAATGATTCAAACACGAAGCCAGCTTGTTTTCAACATTCCCACTTCATGTTTATTCCCAAGAATGTCAGTCAGTATCACTCACGGCTTCTACTCATTCTCTTTTATATCTTAAGATCAAAATGATCACAAAACACATTCTGAAGAATTACAGAATACTTCATTCTCTGAAGAAAAAAAGCTCATCAGTTTCAATTCTTCTTAATTGTTGCATCATTTTTCCCCCATAGAAAGTGTGGAGGATTGCAAAAGGAAAGCAAAGTGCTTCACAGAACCCCAGAGGATTAATGAAGCTGGGTCAGTAAAAGAGTGTTTAAGAACCAAGTATTTCTACAGTTTTACCTGTTTCACATAAAAAGGACCTAATGCCTCTGCTGATCTTAATTATAGCAGCAACCACTGCAGACAAAGCAAAAATACTGATGGATTCCAACATATATAGTTTAAAAACCTTTGCTTGAATTCACCTGCCCGTTTCATTTGCTAACAAGGCTGCCTTGTCACTGACACTTGAGACATGAAATACCACTCAGCAATACAGTACTTGTGCTTAAAGGCTCCCAACAGACAGATCACTGCAGTGTTCAGCCCTTACAGCAGCAGGAAAAAACATCTGCACAAGTTTCAACTTCATAAACCCCTTATCCAGTTATATCACAAATAATAAAGTCTTCAGAGAATTCTAAGATCTCACACACACACACACACCTCTTCACTCTCTGGTGGCTTTCACAGCCACAAGCAGATAATTTCCAGTATTACTGTATTACGCTAAACCACCAATCAATAAGGTCTAAAGCATGTAATTTATAGTTGGTTGAGAAAGTAACAGAACTAAAACACTGAGCAGGTCTGCTAACATTGCTCTGACTCTACCATCACACTGGACTTGAAAAAACACGCAGTAGTAACCTAAAAAACATCTACAGAAAGATTTGCACACACTGGGGGAAAAGTATTTTAATAATGTGCAACTCCCCTTACTCCAAAACTGCAATGCAAGCAAATACATGTGCTATGGGGCGTTGGGAGATTGGTTATCAAAAGTAAAACTCAGAGAGAAATTATTTTTACACTATGTGCTTCTGCATATTGTAAAACATGTAAAATATTGTAAAAAATGGTTTGGGGTTTTTTTACAATATGAGCCTTTTCTTCAGCAAGTCAAACATACAGATAAAACAAGCAGAGCCCAACTTCTACTCAGGAGGCAACTGGAAGATCAGGCTTTTGCTACAAAATTCTGATTTAACTTCACTAGAGAAAAATATAATCAAGAGGCCAACAGAAACTTTCCAGAAATGTATGTGGCAGCAACAGGATACCTACAGTCAATCTCTCCAGGAAGAGAGATGGAGCCCAGGGAAAAAAAAAAGACCCAAAAGACACAAAACCCCCCAAACCATCAGCTGAACGTATCATTCCTTGTGTGCCAGAATGTGTAAAGCAGAAGGGACAGCAAGAGCAGTTTAGACTCGAGCAGCTACCTCAAGGAGCTGCTGGTGAGCTTAAGAGGTAATAAACTACACTCTTCAGAACTCAGGGTGAAACTGTAAACATTTAAGAGCTACATAGTTTAGAAACACAGTTGGGCTTCGGAAATAATAGTTAACTGACGAAAATCAATCTTGTACTGTCTACACTCAAAGATCCAAGAAGCAACAAGGAAAATGAGGAAAATCACTTACAGGTAACCCTTTTCAGGGCACAGAATTCACTATTTTAAAATCGTGATTATTTCACTAAATTTCTTAGAAAAATCCTCCCACTCTCGACAAACTTTGTCAAGACAAACAAAATTAACAGCTTATGGTTTAGTGGTATTTCAGTAAATTGTTCCTACCCTCCTTTTTCAAATGATGTTGACTTTTCACCATCAATACCACAAATTAACTTATATAACTTTTAAAAGAAGGCCTATTTCCTCTGAAAGTCATTCATCTTAGCACAAAATCTACATAAATCTACATAAATGGACTCTTTGCAGAGAGCTAAATTGAATCTTGGGAGGACGGTGGCAGTGAAATTACACACAGCCTAAGAGCTCCAGGCAAGCCATGGAACTGAACTCATTTTTCCAGCCCACAGGCTGGAAGAGCAGCACCAGTCCACAAGCAGCCTTTACCTAGAGGCTTCTAATCAACAAATCTCCTCATGACAGATAAAACTGGATTAATATGTACTATGGAGGCGTCAGCAGCGAGTCCACAGTTCAGACTGCGTTGAGATTTGCATTTAAAGCAAGACTGAAATCCCTTTGTTTCGCACTTTACAGACCCTTTCTGTTTTTCAAATTCAGTACAGTAACTCCTGAGAGGGCCAAGCAAGTTTTCCACGTACGACTGTGACTGATTTCTGCAGAGAAGGCATTTTCAAGCACTCCTCCTTTTGACCTCTTCTTGCATCAAACAGAGCTCCTCCAGCACTCACCTCAATGCCATCCCAAGTTATTTCTAAACTTTAACAAGGGGAAGGCTCCCTCCCCTTTCCGAGCTGGCCTCTCCCGCCGCCAGCTATGCTGTCTCTCCAGACACGACCGGTCCGGTCCCTGGTTCGGCCCAGCTCACAGCCTACAAAGCCCGGGAAGCAGCTATGCTAGGCCACCTGCAGGAGTAAGATGAGGCTTAGGAACGGGAAAAGCAACAAGCAAGGAGCGCCGAGAAAGCAGCACAGCACTGCCGGAACCCGAGGAGACTGTTAACCCAAAGGACACCCGGCACTGCTGCTGCTGGCTCTGCTCGCCCGGCCGGCTACGCAAAGCTTTAGCACACCCACTCAAGTCTCAGCGCCCCACATCTTTCAGGTGACCTTTAAGCTGTATCTAAGAGACCTGAAGTAGTGCTTTCCACCACTGTTCTCACTTCTTAGTGCATTGGGGACTGTGCTTTTGGGGCGAAGGGTGAGCACAAGAAGAGGTTACACAACAAGAAGACACAGGGCGAGCTCACAGCCAGGACACTTGTGTCTGCTCCTCACCAGGAAGAGCATTTTGGATAAGGCCCTGGGGCACCATGTGTGATCCCCCTCTTCTGCAGCCTGCTCAGTAAGCCTTAGGCTGTCTAATCTGTGATCCCAAACCCACCTGGTTCAGGAGTAACAGCCTCGTCACATCCTCTGGCAAACCCTAAGAGTCAGCCGGAACGATGTGCTGCCTCAGGAGCGTGCAGGTACGCCTACCACATGGCCAACTGCAAACCCTTTTTCCAGCAAGAGGCAGGAATGCAAAGCTGGCACGGGGAGGTCTACAGCAATAAAGGAACACAGCCATGGCACTTGAGCTGCTACCTCTCCCCTTTCTTCGCTTGCTGTCCATATCAGTGAGAAGTGTCAGAACACACAGGGAAGAGCAGCCATCTCTTATGTTTTTCACATACGGAACAAAGAAGCCAGAAAACTCCCCACAGCAGACAAAGCTGTTTAAAATACACGCAAGGCTGCATACTGTTATAGCCACGGGAGAACCAGGAAATCACAAGTTAGATTTTCACTCAGCCTTTGCAACCCACAACCATGCATTCTGATTTTCCACATTACCTCATTCACATCCACAGCCCATCACCCCACATGCCATGCCCTCCTCTCCAAACGCTGGCTGTCACCTTAACTCTGACCACAAACATAACTCCTGGGAAAAAGGAAAACAAAAACCACAGAGACACCACAGAGCGCTCTTAAATATTTGTAAACAGCTAGTGCAGGAATCACAACCTATTCCTGCTCCCTCTATCAAGACAGCGGGCAGCGGCAGTAGCAGCCCCACTCAGCATCTTTAACCACGGGAAAACACCCGCTCCTTCCCCATTCTGCCCGCTCCGAGCTCGGAGCCGCACGCTTCCCGGAGGTGGCAGGAAGATACGCGGCTGAAGGAGGCAGGTGGTGGATGTGGGTGAAGCACCGGGAGAAGGAAAACTCGGGAGCTGTGGGATGTAAGCATGGGACAAGGACTTCACGAGCAGCTTTCTTGCTTTTTAAGGCTGCACTGGAAGTAAAAGCAACCGAGCAACTCTAACCGATTTTTAGAGATTTTATTTCAGGTGAATTCTAATTGAGCTGTCACCAATTAAATTAGGAATACAAGGAGAAAGTGTGAAACATCACATCCCTGTATTTTAGGCAAAAGTGATTATTTCATAATGTATCTTGATCACTTTGGGCGTTTTGAAAAGTCTCTGAAGACAAACTGGGTTTGGGATTGAGAGCTGGCTGCTTTGCATATTCATTACATTTCTGCAGCGTTTCCAAAGGACTTTTAGCAGGAGGAGAAAATTACATGTAGCTGCAGAAGAGAGACTTCGCAAATTAAATAGTCTTGTCTAGCTCTGAGATGTGCCAAAATACAGCCGATGAGTGAGCTCCGCGTTTACGTACAGATCCGCACCTCGCCGCAACTAATGAGAAACTTGAAACGTGCAAAAACACCCTCGCGTAAAGACGAGACGAGCGCACAAATACCTCCAGAGCAGGGTCCCGCACCGCGGGATGGAGCCCACGGCAAGGAAACCCACAGCGCGGGCACGGACGGGGGGCTGCGGTCCCCACACAAAGTTCGCGGCCGCCGAGCCGGGTGACAGGAACCTCCCCGGGGCGGCTTCTCCGTCGGGGCTTCCCCGCGGGGCGCCGCCGCGCCCGGACAACCCCTCGCGTCCGAGCCGGGG
>WEIT01011393.1:103213-125960 GCA_013389985.1 Dryoscopus gambensis
CCCCGCGGCATTGACGCGGCTCCCAACTTCCCGCTCGGTCCCGCAATGGAAAACACCCCGGGAGCCGAGCGGAGGGGCCCCCGCCGGTGCGGACACACCGCCCCGGGGGCGGCGGAGGGGGCAGAAAGGGCCGGCCTGGGGTGCGGAACGCAGCTGTGCAGCAACCGGTGCGAAAGTACCAAGTGTCAGTTCAAGCGAGGAGAAATAAGAGCGTGTGTTTGTTTTACTGATGGAGAATTGGTTAAACTGTGCGGTTTTGAGTAAGTCATGTTTCAGTGATAAATTAAGTAATAAGTAATAAATTAAGTAACTCGTATTTAGTGCAGATAACAATAGAAAAAAAAGCATTAAATGGGTGGAAAAAATTAGCGAGTGAGGGAAAAAAAGCCTCGATAAAATACACTTGTCTTGTAGGCAACGTCCTGCTCTGCCTAGAGCTGGGAATACCTTTCAGACAAGGTTTCCTTTCCTTTTTCCTCGCCTTCTAGTCCATACCTTGGCTCCGTTGCACGTCATGGCTGTTTGTCTGAGCAGGGACAGGCCAGGCAGGAAGCAGAGTCATGACCTGACTCCTTGGTAAACAACTCCAAACAAAATTGAATTTCTCCTTCAATTCTTCCAATAGAAGGCTGAGGCTCTGTAGCATCTATGTCAAATCGCTGTCACCAAAACTGCATAAAAACATCTCAAAAATAACATATTATCTCGGAACAAAGTTTTTAAAAGTTTCCTGAGGATGCAGGACTGCATTCTGGAGCCAGGGAAATGCAAGCGCCCTTTTTCGTACGGTTTTTATTTTGTAACAGCCGAACTCTAAAAACTTTCCTTCGACAACTTTCATTCAACAGCTGCACGGGGTATTTCCCTGTTTCGCAGCTGGCTGTGCCCCTGGGTTGCGTTAGGCCTGCTGGCAGTGGGGCAGGGCGCTGGTGGGTGCCACACAGGGCCCCTCTGTGCATCCCTGGCCCTGCCCACGCGGGCACGGCAGGGACAGGTGGGCGGCTGGCGGGAGCTCTGTCTGCACTGCACACCCTGACCCAGGCCAGGCATGCTGCTCTCCAGCCTGCTGGAACGTCCGCGCCCCAAATCAGCGCTCGCCCAGTCCCGAAATCACCCCGCAGGTGAAGCTGCCGCCGACTGCACGGAAGGGATGTTGCCTGAGGAAAAATACCTGTTGCCTGGAGGAACAAGCAGCACCTGCCCCTAGAGCCCCTCAGCGATGCAGAGTGTGGGTCAGCCCAGCTTTTCCCGGAAACTGGAGTGACTGGGGCTGTCTCCCCGTCCTTGGGGTGTGATCCAGTATCCCAGCAGAGCAGACGAGGAGGCAGAGGCAGCTTTTCTCCCTGGCATGCTGTGGTTCCCATGAGAAAACTCCATTGCACATTGCCCAGCAAAACCACAAAAATGTTCACAGCACTGCCTCCCCTCCACCCACTCGAAATGTTTTTGCATACGCCTCTAGGCACTACAATCATGGTAATTAAAGCCGTAAAATATTATTAGTATCACACTTCTATAGACTTTTCTTCCTAAATGCTCTATATACTGTGCAACAGAAATTCAGCCACTCCTATGGCAAAAAAAAAGGAGCAGGAACAATGCACGTCAGGGTGGGAAGCCAAATTTTCACCAGGAGTGCCCAACACAAATCCCTTCTCCCGCAGGAAGCTCCTGGGACATCACTGAGGTCCACCCAGGGTGATGCAGATGCGGTGCTGGGACTCAGACAGGGGTGCTGCATGCCTGGGACCGTGAGCGTGTATCCTAGGGGGAGAGAGAGACTCAGAGTGCTGCTCCGGGAGCATTCGGATGGATTGTGGAGATTCTCACACCACTTGGCTGTGCTTCTAGAGGCTGCTGGTGAGTGAGGTGTAACTCAGCCCTGCCCCGGGCTACTGAATGTATCAGGGCAGGTATAGCAAAGGGTTGAATAGACTGTAGTCCCCACTGTAGTGTGTCCTTAGGAACATGAACAGCAGCATATCTGCTCCAGTCTGGCATCTCACTCTGGGGAAGAGGAATAGGACAAATGTGCTATGCTGTCTCCCTTTACCAGTAGGTCTGAGAATGCTGGGCAAAAAGCCAGAGGCAGCCAATAAATTGAGATTTCCCCAGTAAAAAGCAGGGAAGTGTTTTTAAAGTGTTTTTTAGTGCTGTCCTATCATTAACATTCAAACACTTTCGTGACTAGGTACTGTTTCTACTGCTTACATCCCCCAAAGGACACACAAGCTCTGAGTCTGCTCCCTCTCCCACATGTCCTGACATCTAGAGGTAAAAGTGTCCTTCGGATGTCGCCCTGTGCAAATGGGATGGGAGGGATGGATAGAGTTCTGTTAATTTTATAGCTGTTCTATACTCTTACATTTCAATATTGAAATGGTTGTAGTGTACTGAGAGTAGGTAGGCAAAAGCAAAAATCGTAACACTAAGTGATAAAACACTAAACAAATGATGAAGGTGGCAGAACTTCACCTCTATTTCAGATCTCCTTTCCTTCCTAAAACACTTACAAGCTAGGGAATAAATGCCAAAATTTAAGGCTCTTACCTAGTGTGGACTACCTAGTCTGATCTTCATGACAGAGGCCCTACAGAGTACTGAAAAGTTTATGACCTTCCAGTGTAATATATAAAGAGCACACGCACCCTTGCACCCACATAAACCCACCCAACCTTCTACACATGCTTCTTCTACCACCATGCTGAGGTAGTTGGGTGGAAGTCATTAAAATTCTGGCCAGTTCCACGAAGTGATTTGGTCCCTCGAGACCTCCAAATAGCAAGAGATGGGTTCATCTGCAGCACACGCGGATTTCCAGGCAGACATGTTCTGCCACTCCTCAAGGACTCCCTGCAGCCAGTGCTGCTCAAGCAGTCGTGCCCCAGCGGGCTCGGCCAGGGGCAGAACATGTCTTGCTACAGAACATTTGCAAGGCTGAGCTGAACAGTGTGGGCTGTGGGGAGGTAAAAGGGTTAGGGAGGGGGAGGCCAGAGATGTACCGATGCCTCTAGGGAGCCAGGAGCACCTCCGCAGAAGTGGCTGAGTCCTCTCCCCGCCCAGCCCACAGACCTGGCTGGTGCAGCCTGACACTCTGATGTTCTGTCTGATTAAAGGCGAAAAGAGATTAAAATCACACATGGCATAGGGACACGTTCATAATACGCAGAAGTCGTCTGCAGATGATCCGTTCTCTATTTTCTCAGACTCCCCAGACTGCGAGATGGATGAGGAATCTGAGTAGGGTACGAGTGCTACAGAATCAAAGGGAAAGGGAAAAAAGAAATCAGCAGTGAGCAATTATATTCAAGGAGACAAGACAGTAAGTCAGACCCAGAGGCAACTCCAAGGCTGCCAACACAGCAGCTGGTATTGCAGAACGTCTCCGTGGTCGGTCCCCAACCTCCCTGACTGCCACTGGAGGAGCGGAGGGGTGCTGGAGCAGAGGCACAGAGTACAGGGGCGTACGTGCGACCTCACCCCAGTTTGCCTCCTTCTAGCAGGTCACAGCGGCTGGCTGGGGCACTACACACACACAAGACCTGCTGAAAATGCATGTTGAAACGTATTTCCCAGGGAGGCTATTAATACCCGTGAAGAAAACACTGGAATTGTTTGCTGCTAATAGAGAAGAATGCATTGCATAAAGACAAATTTCATGAGCTGTCATTGAGGAGGCTGCAGGGTCTAGTGGCTGTACCATGTAGCTGGGGACAGAGACAGCTGCATTCCCTTTCTAGCTCTCCTTTGCTGACATTGGACAAGTTACTTCACCTTGCAGCACCCTCAGTTTCCCCATCTGGATATTAGGATAATGATTTGACTGCTTCCTCGGTGAAGCAATGCTAGATCTGCTGATGAAGAGGGTCAGAGGCAAGCATTATTATTTAGCATCATAAATATTCATACCATTGTGCAATGGGCAGGACTTGCTGAACAGACAACAGCCCTTTTTAAAGATCAGAAAGTTTAGTCTCCAGTACACTGCACCTATAAATTCACCCAGTGCAACAAAGAACAAATATGGGCTGGATGTATTTTTGGCAGCTACAGCACCTAACTGAATGCATAGTTGGGAAAAGAGTTTTGAAGAAGAATTTGCATGCTTGGAGCATATAAATCAGAAAGTGGCTTTGAATTAAGAGTACCCCAGACACGCAGAAGAGCTCTGCAGGATCAGGTGGAGCAGAGCTTCCAGGAAAAAGAAAGGTATTTAAACTTGACAGGATGGTAAAAACCAGGAGAATAGGTCAGGGCTGAGTAGCAGAGGAAATTATCTCATCAACATGGCAAGTGATATCTTTCTATTGATTTTCAAATGAATAGATTTTATGGCCAGGAGCAACTGTTTAAAATCGTAAATCATCATATTCTCACCTCTTGTACCCTGGAGATCAAAGAATTTCATCTAGTCATTTGAATTACATTAATCCTATGTAAATAAAACAGTGCACTAATTATAATCAGTTGGAGGATACAGATTCATCACAAAGACCTGTGTGAGCGTACAGTTAATAAAAAAAGACTGCTGAAATTTAGCATTTAGTCTTCATCAAAACAGGCACAAACCTGGAAATTACTCCACTTTAGGGTTGTGCCTGTGTGGTATTTTGGTTATGCCCATTTCAGTGGCTTGGGAAACACAGGTCCTGCTGCTGCCCTCCCTCGGGGCACAGAACCCAGCGCTCCCACAGCTGGAGGTGGGGCAGGGCTGCACGATGGGCAGTTCATGGTCACACTGGCACTGCGTGTCTGGCCACCACACCGTTTCTTACAAGGGCCAGAAGGTGCTGGCACGCACTGTACTTTGGAGTCACCTGAGCACCTGGGAAGCGGAGCTGGGAAATGTACTGAAACCGGGAGCTCCAGAACTGAACATCTTCACAGGTTCAGCCTGTGCCTGACAAAGAGCTTCGTCTGAAAAGCACAGGGAGGAGAAGGGGGAACAACTGCTGAGAAGTCAAAATACACTATTTCAACACTTTCAAAACAGCAGGGCTGAACTTTTTGCTTTGAAACAACGTGTTTCTGATAACAAAGTACTCAAAAATATAAAAACAATATTAAAAAAAAAAACCAGGAAAAAATTGCTTTTGAGAGCTCAGCACGCTGAGTATTGTGCTCATGATGGAATCAACATTTTGCCTCAGACTCACTGCTTTGGCCAAATAAAAATTACGGACAGAAACACAGTAATCGTGCTTTGTGACAGTTTGACTTCTGTGCCTTTCAGCCATAAACCCAAAAAGGCAATTATTTGCCCAGTCCTAATGAAGATCAAGTGGGAGGGGGGGAAAAAAAAAAAAGAAAGAGAAAATACACTGCCTGCGAGCATACCTAGTGGTAGTTCTGCAAGGGTGAGTCTTGTAAGAGACCTCTAAGAAATGACCACATGGCATCAAAGGACTCATGACCTTCCTTGTGTGGTTACCATGCTGCTGACCACCACCACTCCCTCTCCAGCCCCATCCCACATCCCAAGCGAAGCAATCCAGCCACCACAACACAAGCAAGCAGGGTGCCAGTGGAGGCTACGAACCCCAAAACTCAGGTATGCAACGAGGGGAGCGTAAAGCCACCCCCTGAGCCCCTGGGTATTGCCAAGGCATCACTCAGGACCCTCCTTCAGGGCAAAACTGGTTTATTATTTAAGTCTTGGTCCATAAACCAGTGAGAGCCGGCAGCAGGAGGGGATGCCGAGAGCCGGCGGCTCCAGCGAGAGCGACAGCGCGCACAGCTCCGCATCTCCGGAGTGGGAGTTTGGCCTTGCAGCCAGGCACTCAGATCTCATCGGGAGCCCAAGGGAGCTTGCAGTTTGGGACTTTAATCTTTTAATCTGGCTCTCTTCTGGTGCTCGTGGGCGTGGAGCACGCAGTGGTGGGTGAACCCTCCGGTGCCTCTCCCTCACTTGCTGCACCCCTTGCAGGGGATCCACATTTAGGACAAGAAATGAAAACCAAGACCGTGAGGTGGCAATAGGCCAAGGCGTCGCCCCAGGGAAAGGGCTCTCAGCACACAGGGTGTCAAGGCAGCCCAATTTTCCTGAAGATGAAGCAAGTCAAGGCCAGCAAACAGAGGTCTCCGTTATGTGAAGGTAGAGACATGAGCACCAGATAATATTTTAAAAATTGTAACCTAGAACTAAAAGTACATAAGTGCCAATGGGGGTGTGTGCTTGCAGTTGAGACCAGGTAGCTGTCACTGCCCTCTGAAATTCCTCCCCCCACTCTCAGAGCAACAGTCCACACTCCTCACAGATGAGCCTGGTGCATGCTTGCTCTACAGCTTGGTACTAGCCTCTCACCACTGAATTTAGAGCCAGAGAGCAAAATCTTGATATTGCAGAGGTCAGGTAGTAATTTACCACTTACTTTGCCGTGGCTAAGCAGACATCTGAATCCACGCTGAAGTCTCTTAAAAAAGTAAGCTGGCTTTCAAACATGCCATGCACTTGTATATACAGACCCCAGTACCTAAATGTTAGATACATGAATTTAAATACTCTGTGCCTCAGTTTATCCATATCTCACTGGTGGCTGATGCTTGCTCACATCACAGCATTTTAGGAAGCCAAGCACTGACAAAGAAGCCCAAAGTCTACAGGTGAAAGCCTGCAGGAGAGGGGAGTGATGACTACCCTCCTTTTCCAAGTAAGGAGAAGGCTTCTGCGCCTTCCAGCTCCTCTCTTGGCAGTGATCTGTGTGTAGGCAGTGGTCATAATCAGGAAGTGCCTCCTCCAATTTACAGCTGGTGGTACCACCTGTGCCTCTCCAATTCCAGCCAAAACAACCACCTCCTCAAACCCACTTGTAAGGAAGGGCAGAGGATCCAGCTATGACAGCTCAGAGGGAAAAGCAAGGCTCGGGTTTAAGTGCTGACATTTTCCCTAGATGTGTACCACTGCTTACCAGAGTTTTCTTTCTTCTTGTGAAAAACAATTACACAGCCTGCTGAGAGAAGGTGATCCCACTGTACCACAACAGCAAGCAACTGATAAGTGATAAGGCAGACACAGGACAACAAGAAAAGGGGAAGACATTCAAATTTTGCTGGGTCGATGAGGGACCAACATACGTGCCTGTGTGGCAGCTGGAATGGAAGAAAGCGGAGTCATTACTCATCACTTCAAGTCTGTCAAGGATTTACTTTCTGGAAGAAAAGCAGTGGGTTAGTGACTGCTGGGGAGGCAGGGAACATTTCTGTACAAGTGAGACATAGCTGTGTATATGGGAGTATGTACGTACACGTGCCCCATTAGTGTTATCCTTCTGTCTCCTGCGCTGGTTTTTGATTGCCAGGTCCCCTTGGCCTTTCAGCTCATCATGGTTGAAGCCATCTCCCTACCAGTGCAGCATCTCAAGAACCAGTTCTGGATTAGCAGTCACTGCTTGAATCTACTCCAGACCTCGAATGGAGCTCTTTTACTTTGGAAGCTGGAAACCTGAGAAGATTTTAAATTACGGAAATTTGTAAGAATTACCCCTCTGGTCAGCCAAAACTAATATCAGAAAGGGAAGTCTTGCTGTTCCCATCAATGGAACTAACAGCAGGGCTTCCCAGACTTCCATGGATGAGATAGTCTGGACAAAAAGAATGGAGGCCACTACCTTAAGAGCTGGCATTCATTCTGGGGGGCTTAATTTTTCTAAATGTATGTCCCTTGTGTGGAATATACTGTGTTCCTGCTCTGGTCCTACTCACAAAACTTAGACTGACTTCTCTGAAGTGCACAGGGCCAAGAGGCACTTATTTTCAGATTTACTAAATGCCTGCATTTCCAGTTAATCTGGAGCTGTGGGTGCTAAAACCTCAAGAGAGTCACTTACCCTCATCGCAAATACCATCTCAGCCTTTCTAATGCCACTGGAAAAGTAATAACCTTTTGAGAAGACTTAAGGGCACTCTAAAAGCTATACACAGAAAAAACCAAGAAGATCAGAATGAAAGCCAACAGCTTCTGACATCAGATAAAACACTTCCTTTCGGTGTTTTCTCCTTTTGATTAGCTATTTCTTTTCATTTACATCCCATAGCCTCAGAAAGTTATTTTTGAATGATCTGTTTGCTGCAGATTTCCTGTAGAGGCCCTACCATCTACTTGTCTTTGAGTAAGTACCCTGCTGCTGTCTGGTCCTGCAATTGCTTCCATATGAACCTAGGGCAGGAAGGTTCTCATCTTCCATTTAGATTTTTTTTTTTTTTTAATGCATGATGAAAGCAGAAACAGTTGAGCCATACAGCTCCCTTAGGCTTTTGATGTTCAGCTTCCCCAGTGCAGCGCCATGGTGACACACCAGCACAGGGAACATCCACTGCACAAGAACAAAGAAACGTGCACTTTGCATTTCAGACAAAGTGCTCTTCACATGGCAAAACAGCTGTCCAAAGCCATAAAGCAGGCAGTTGGCTGTCTTTTGAGGCAGTCCTGACACACTGCCTACAAGTCACTCTCTTTGGAAAAGGGGGGGGTGTTATTTTTTCTGCTAAAGTCTGTATCCGTTCATCAAAACCTCTGTACAGGCCATGCATTGAAGAGTCAGACTTGATGATCCTTGTGGGCCCCTTCCAACTCAGACCATTCTGTGATTTTGTAACAGATCCCCTCCACCTGTCCCTGCTGAATTCACACATTCACTCCCGGTCTCCTGCAACTGGAGTTGTCTTGTCACTGGGATCCACCACCAGGGGGTTCTGACCCATGCCTGGGATATCCTGGTGCTACCAGGTGCTATAAATAAACCATAAATTTTCTTCTGCTAATCCACCAAGATGTCTGTGATCACCTCAGATCCTTGCATCAAAGCCACACCCCCTGGGACAGCTGGAAGCACACAACACACATCACCAGCTCCAACAGCTGCCACCAGTCCCACCAGTGGCCACCTCCATGGGATCTAGAGTAAGGAAGCCCACCATTTTCTTCCTCTAGCTGCTTCCTTGAGGCAGAGCAGCAAATGTTGCTTTTTCCTGACGTACAACCTCGGTGGTAGTGCCTTGGAGAGCACCAGTGACAGCTGAGTGAAAGGGAACAAAGACTAGCCTTGTGATCTGTCAGAAGTGACTGCTGGCCAACACAGACCTGTGAGACCTGGGGTTAGCAACAAACAAGCAAAAGCCAAGCCTGCAGCTTTGCTTCCCCCTGTGCAAGTTTGATGTCACTGAGAAAGGTCACATGCAAGTGAAACCTCACACTGAAATACACACAGAACAGAACCTCCTCCAAAGAGTTTGCTAAGAAAACAAAGCAGAAAAGACATGGCCACCTTCGAGTATTGTGTGGATGGCTGCAAGGTTGACTCCAATAAATAAAAGGGATGTACAGGCCTTTTTCTTTCCGAAATTCACTGCCAGCTTTTCAAAGACAGAACAACATACGATCTTGTTAAGGTGCTGATCCATCCCAAGGTGATGAATACTGTGAGGGCTGGGAGCTTCATCTCTTACCTAACATTTCCTGTAAGGAAACCTTCTGGCTAGCCTTTGACGTGGAAAATTTCAATCCAAATAATTAGGCTGAGTTACCTTGAGTTGATGCCTCGTCATACCTGTTTTGAGAAGTCTTGTATCACCATCCTCACTATAGAGGACATTAAAATCACTCACTAGGCCCACTACCTGTGGGAGCAGGGGTAAGTAGGTCTGGTGCTACCCCACAAGAAACAGAGAGCTGGAGATCTTACATGATCAGGTGTTTTTGACAAGAGATGAAATTTTCTTGGGAATGAGCAATTTTGCTGATTCTGTAAGCCTTCTCTACACTGAGATTTATTTTTAGCGTTGGCAAGACCTAGCTCATTAACATACACAAAAGATTTTACAGTACATTAGTATCACCATTTGTTACAATGTGTGGAATTTTGCAACCTTCCAGACGTGGGTTTAATTTTACCTGTTTCAAGGATGTTACTGACCCTTCACATGTACAGCTAGAGGGAGATGACAGATCCTACACCGTGGTGGGAATAAGGAAGAAGCTGAATGCCCAGAGGTTGCTGCTGCACTTCTCTTTTCCATTTCCTTTTCTCCAGTGGGAACTGTTTAGAGAGAGGATGAAATGACTGTGGGAAAGAAAAAAATGTGTGAAAAAGGGAACCTGAAAAAAATAGCAACAAGAGGTCATTAGAAATCTCTTGAACAGTAGGAATGTTTCAGGTTAGTTGAGATGCAGAACTATTCATCTCTGTGCCACATGCAAAGTTGCTGAACTACACTATTTTCCATCAGCTAAACACGAGTTTAATCATACAGATTTCAATCATGTAAGCAATTAAAAATAATTGTTTTCCCTCAGTTGGTTTTTTTCCCCACAAAATACTGACAAAAATGGCACGTTTCTCCTCTTATTTGAATTTACTTTATTTGTGCCAAAATTAATCTGTGACCTCTAATACATGCTCAAAAAAATGGTGACTGAAATAGAAAGTGAGACTTTCCCTCTGATTAAATGTTTTTATGGTTTATGGTCACACAAGAACCACTACCTAGTGCTTTCCTGCAATTCCTTCTTGGCCTTTAGAAATTCCCAATCAACAAGGAACACGTTTGGGAAACACAACCACAGCATTTCAGGGAAAAGAAACTAAAAGGAGAAGGATTTCAGAAGTGACAGCAGTGTAAGAAATAAATATGGGGGAAAAAAAGTTGGAAGGCCAGCCTAGCACTTACCCACAGATCCCACCAGTAGTTCCAGGCAGGATTTATTCTAGTAATAAAAATACCTGGGGGATACAGGTATCCTAACATGACAGAAGTGGCAGAGCTGAGTTATATAAACACAGTGTCACCTTCTACCTGCCTGCCTGGATCTTTCTGGGTAAGGAGCAGGTTCTGTGGGATCACAAATGGGCAATTTTGTTAGCAGAAGACCTGGGAGCAGATGAAAGCTTGGGTCCACCATCCCCCAACATACCTGCCAGAGAAGCTGAGCTGGTACAGGGTGGGGAAATTAACTGTGCTAGATAAAGGAGTGGTTTTAAAATCTCCTTTTGCCTGGAGCAGTGAAGAAACCAAGAGAAGGAATAGCAACTCTGCAACGGATACAGCTGCATGCCACTCCTTTTTGAGGGTGAGTTGTGATATGCCGTTCTTGCCTCTTGAATTCTTCCCCAGGGAATTAGAAGCTGGAGGAAAATTAGGGGGTTTTATTTATTTATTTTCACCAACCCATTGTGCAGCGTTCTTTAGCTATGATCTAATAACTCTTTTAGCATTCGTAACTTCTGTGATTTCAACCAGAGGAAAAATGCGATAGGATTTTGCATGACTCATGGGTCTTGTGAAATGCTTTAAAACAGCTCATCTTTCAAGCTTTTTACCCCAAGTGAAGCAGAGTGGAAACCCAAATTCTGTAAAATGGTCTGGACACCAAGTTTCTGTAAAGCATGCTGATTTTTAAAGGTTATTTTCTTCTGAATATACAAACTGTTCTGGAAAATTTGGCAAATATCTACCTGATTAAACCCACAGAGGTGTGTTTCTACATTCTTGGGTACATTCTTACATACCTGCCCAGAGCTTCAGGCTTTTATCTTTTTTTTTCCCCCTTCTTTAAAATCAAGGCCAAATTTTCAATTGGCAAAGTCGATCTGCAGATTGAGATTTGCTAAGCCAATGGGAACTATTACCTGAAGCTTCACAGAGTTACCCTGCTCTCAGCTCTGCTGCCACTCCCAGTTTCTGGTGCCAGACTCTCAGTGGTGTGAATCCACGCAGGGCCACCAGAAATGTGATTGCCAGAGATCACTCAGCTTGGTTCTTAGTGACAACTGCCACATGGGTTTCCCTTTCCACCGGGCTCTGATCTGCCTGCATCTCTCCTCCTGCTCCCTTACCTCATTAGCGCTTATGACAGAAAGGCAAGTCACTGCCTGGAGCTCCTTGAGAAGCAAAGCACAGCTGCAAGCTCCTCGTGCCTTTCCATCTGCATTTTTGTGGCGCAGCAGCAATGCTCTGTGCATCACAGGCACCGAGCCCGACTGCTGTTCGCTTCCAAAGCCCACTGCACCCTCCCAAGCTGTGTGTCCTCTTCTTTGATCTTTCCATCCATCCCTTTGGTCACAAGAACACGAGCTTTGAGCTTTCTAGTTTTCAAATGCCTGCATTGTTCGCTGCATTGCCGACCTCAGCCAAGGGCTTGGCAGCTTCCCCCAGGACAGAGAGGCACTGTGGGGAGGGGATGGACTCGGGAAGCAGCAAGAGAGAGCAGAGGCATGTCCCTGAGAGCTGCCCTTCAGTGCAGCTTTGACAAAGGAAAGCTGTGACCAGCACACGGAGTGACAGGCTGCAAACAGTGACATCTGAAAACCCTGACCTTTCCCACGGTGGGGAGAGTAGTTGTGCTGCTGCTCCAAGTAACTCCTCTTACAAGGCTTACTAATAACAACAATTAGGAGTAGTAATAATGATGGGTTATGGAACAAATTTGGGGTTCTGACTATCATTCAGCAGGGAGTGAAACATATCACAACTGCCTCTTTTAGAAGTGCTGGGAAAACTTGTTAAGGATTAAAGTACTAGGCAGATGTGACCTTTAATAACCTAACTGCCACCACACAGGAAACTGCACTTTAAGGTGCATTGTTATCCAAGTTAATAATAATGATAATAATAAAGAAAAAAATAAGACAGATCTAACAGTGAGCACTGTGTGCTGTAGCCCTGACACCCAAGGGGGTGGTCCCTGTACCACAGCATCCCTTTGGAGCCAGCCCCGTGGCTGGGGGTGTGAGCAGGCTTCACATGGGCCTCCTGTACAACTGCATTCAACACACTGCAAGTTTCCAGGCCACACCATAAACCAAAGAAAAACTAAGACACTTTCCAAAACATATGAAAGTCATCTCTTCTTTTATTTTCCCTAAATGCTTGTCTCTGAAATGTCTTGCTGTGTTTGCCTCAGCCTTTCAATGCTGGAAAGGCTGTGGCACTACAGTAGCAAGCTGTGTGGACTGAGTTCTGGCAGAGCTGGATGGAGCAGGAAGGAAGTTAAAGGGGAAAAAGTTTCACATTTCAGTAGACAGAGACAAGTGTTTCCTATAATAAGGAAACAGGATTTGACAGAATTTTTTGTGTTTTAAGCTTTTTAGGCCTCTCTTAAAAGAAAAAACTAAGCTCCTTTTCTCCTCTTGCCACAGTGTACCGTGCCTCAGATAAAATCCTTTCGAAGAACGACGTGCACACGCAGTATAATCTGACATTATTCCAGTGCTACAGGGAACATCTTGAACATAATTGCACCACATGGAAGTTGACTTGCTATGAGAAAAACACACAAAAAAGCTTTCAAAACAAATCTGTAAACACATTTATGCTCCCAATAGCCATGATAAATCCAATTAAACAGCCAGGATTTGTGTTACAAACTGTCACTAAAGGAGTTAATGCAGTTTCTGTGGCAGGGAATGTACCATCTCTAAACAAGAAATCCCAGTTCCCAGCTGCCTGAGGTTCATGATTTTGTAGTCAAGCCTCACTTGAGAGGACCAATAGCCAAACCAAGACTCTTTAAGCCCAGCTCACATATATCCCATCCACGGTGGCACTGCATTGCCTGACCCTCACTCTGCCTAGTCCTGGCATTGCCGTCTCTCTGTGCCATTCGGGATCTCTGCTTCCCTCTAAAACAAAAAAGGTCCTGCAGATCCACGTGCCACACCCCACACAATACCAGTCTGATGTTCTGCTCCCAATACACTGAAAACATACAGCTGAAAACAACTGGGGAGGAATTATTTCAGCCTGAAATGGGAGAATTTCTTTCCTGCAAATGCCAGTAGTGAACAAAGGAGGAATGCTGCCTTTGGACTGGGAAGGGCATGGTGTTTTGCAGCATCAGGGAACAAGAGACTCTGACTGAAGGACGTCTGCTTCTGAGGAACATCAAACAATCCACAGCGAGGTTTGCACTGGCTACCTGTTAGCCATGCTGGAAATACAAATCCTACTAAATCAGTAACAGCACAGTATCTGTAATACCATTGCTTTGCATCAAAACAATTTAAATCTCATCAGTATTTCTCATGAGGGAGCAAATTCTGTTTATGAATGCTCAGAACAAGAGCAGCAGCAGCTGGTCTGGTTCCCCACCGAAAGCTTGTCGCAGCTGCAGGACAACAGTGGAAACCCAGAGCAGTGTGGAACATCTCGGCACTCGGCCCCATTTCTGGGCATCCTAACCACACATTAGGCACCTAGGTAAGGCTTCAAAGCCCAACAGCTAATTATCCTTCAAATAAAAAGAGTCAGTGGACCCAAATGTGTTCCACCTTTCTGCTGGAAGGGGCTGAGGGTCACCCCAGCCACTGTTCCCCCAGAGTCTCCCTGTTCCTATTTCTCCTCATTTTTAAGGTCTGTGCACACAATGGGGTAACCCCTCCACAACCTTCCCATTTTTCTTCTTCAAAGGTTTGAAGACTCCATTTTCAGTGGATGTAACAATGATCTCTGTCAGGGCTGTGGTGCTATGACTCACAGAAAAAGAAACTAATATAGCACCTGGCTTGGATGCACAGCTTGGAAGCAAAGACAACAACAGAGAACATTTGCAGAGCAATATATGCCTACAGAATATTGGACAAC
Source organism: Dryoscopus gambensis (assembly GCA_013389985.1). NCBI lineage: Eukaryota > Metazoa > Chordata > Aves > Passeriformes > Malaconotidae > Dryoscopus > Dryoscopus gambensis. The sequence continues at coordinate 117,791 of WEIT01011393.1, forward strand.
GATTTTGAGCACTGCAGGTTTTGGTCACTCAGAGATCTTTTAAAAGTTTCTTAATTCTCAGCAAGTGGCAGTACTCTGTCTTTCTTTAAAATTAACATTCTTCTAAAGGCATCTTGAGGTCACACAAGATCAGCTTAGTGAACATGAGTATTTTGGGCTGGAAGATGCTGTTGCTGATGACAGGCAGTGTGGATGGGAAGGGCAGGAGCGTGTTTTTTCCACAGGCAGTGGCCACCTGCCTGTGGACTAGGATGTTTCTCCCCTGGCCTGATGCCAACAGGCACTGCTTTTTCTCACTGTCTTTGAACACAACCATGGATATTTTTATCCCTGTCCTTTCTACATGTGGATACCTGGCAAAGCCAGCATCTTATCTCCCTGCAATGACTATAGAGACTTAGATAACAACAAATTAAGAAACGGACAAGCCTTAGCTGCATGATTCCAGCCTGCTGAGTTTTTTGGGGCATATGAGCTGCTGAAGCCACACCTGCCTGGCTCAGACACTATCTGAATGTTTGCAGAGCTGCTGGACACCTTGAGCAACAATGATGAGGCTCAAAGGCTTTATGAGTATTTCCAGGTGTGTCTAAGTTGTTTCTGACCTCCTCAGACTGCAGCCTGTTTGGCTTATGGAGCTGGCAGGATCCCCTGGTGTGTTTGGTACTGTAACTCCTTTGAAGCAGGGAACGGTGTTTGCAAGCTCACCAGTTCTGTGGCATGTCTCCATGCCGGGGAAGTTTGCTCGGAGCTGGGAAGTGCCAAAGGTCCAAGTCAGCTGGCAAATAATGCCTGCCTAGGGATGCTTTCCTTTGGACATACGCTTCTGGGAACAGACGTGACATTTAATGACACAGAAGAAAGCTCTTGTTTCCAGACCATGCTGTTTTTGAAACAAACACCTTTAAAGGGTGTTTTTTTTTTTTTGCAAGGAGGGAAAGAAAAAATCCAAGCCAGAAGCTCAGTCTCCAGTTAACTTCAACCTTTTGACATAATGGACAGACAGACATATAAAATATCCCTTTGCATTCATATCCATATTATAGAACTGAAAGGCTAGTGCAGTTTAAAAAGCTGGCAGTGCATGGAAAAAGAGTTTTGCCTTCCAACCTGGAGTCACTCTTGTGCCTGCATCTCCTGTGCATTTTCAGCATTATACGCATACATAACCCAGCATCCTAATCCTGAGCCAGGCTCCTCCAGGCACCTGCGCCTCAGAGGAGCCTGCTACTGATGTCACAACCTTTGGCAGATTTATAACAACACTGAATGTGGCTCCATATCCAGAGGAAATTGGAGCATGAGACAAGGTCAGTCATGAGTAGATGGTAGGAACCACAGGGACCAGCCCAGCATCACCCCTCACTTTCAGAAGGAGGTCTCAGTCCACAAGTCACTGTGAATAACTGGAGAGTAGATAAACCAGGCTGTCTCCCTGCTCAGCAAACGTGTCCTTCCCCAGTCTCAAACAGCCAAGAAGTTACAGCTCTCACTAAATCCTTGCTTTGCAAATGGCATGAACTGGGCTCCCCCACTCTTTCACACTCTTGGACACGTGCCCTGCAGTCAGGAGAAGCTGGATTTTCACACAGGCTCAGCACCAGAGGAATCCCACTAAGTCCAACAGAATCAGAACAGCAGGACACAGAGAGAGAGGTGTAAAGCTGTAAAGCCCCTGGACAAGTCCTACTGCAAGGGAATTTGGCAAGTACCTTTGTTGCATTTGGCACCAGATCAGAAAACTAAACCCTGCTAGTACTCTGAAGAGAAAGCCTCTCTCCTCACCTTACCCCTCTATTTCTTCAAGTTATCCTTTCTTATCCAGTCAGAATAGATGCTAGAGCTGGAAACACTCACTTTGTGAAAAGGATGAAGCAGGGAAAAGTGCTTGTTTTCTTTGTTGACTTTCTTGAAGATTCTCTGGCCACTGTCAGAGGCAGGAGCCCAGGCTTGTTCAGCCTTTCCTCTGAGTCAGCATAGCAAGTCTTTACCTTCACTAGCTGGCTGGCACGAAAGGAGAAGAAAAGCATTTGTACTCTGCTGCAGTCACCGTCACAAAAATCCTGTTGCTGTCAGCAAGAGCTAATGCGGATGTCAGGAGAGGCTGAAGTGACTCCATCGGGGCATATTTGTAAAGATCTATTTGGGGCACATCCTGCATTCCTCCAGTACCTGCAGGAATGGCTGTGACTAGCAGGGGCAAAATGACTGTACATCCTATCCTGGCTCTCCCTGCCTAGACATCCATACCTGCCCCAAGTATCGCTTGCTTATCAGCATTGTATAAAAACGCAGCCCTTTAAGCAAATTACCTTGCTTTAGATAAACACACTGGAAAGCTGCCTGTGAGTAATATGCAATGTAAATCTATTAACCAGGCAAAGCCACTGGCATATCTCTACCTAATCATTCCATAGCACTTATTTCTTAGTCTCTCCCATGTTTATATTTAAATAGAACAAATGCAGCAGTCAAAAAAAGTCTAAGTTGGTGAGGAACAAAAAAAGTCATTAAGCAGCCTGTTCAGAAAATGTATAATGACAGAGGACTGTGTTAAAAGCAGGAAAAGTAGGAATTTAAAGAGGCCAGGCATGCTGGGAAGGGAGGGGATGCATGCTAAGCTGGCGTGCTCTGCCGGCAACGGGAACTGTGCACCGATGGGTCCCTGTGGGTGCAGGTGTACAGCGGTGCATCCGTAAGGAACAGCAAGCTGTGAGAAGAAACCATCAACAACCCTGACCAGACAGGCTCTGAGAGAGCAAGGAGGTATTTTAGGTAGTTTGGAAGTGCCTGGTTATGGGGGTGCCAATGGCCACCTGCCTGAGCAGGACCTGGCAGAGCACACACATCGAAGAAAATAGGAAGCAGCAAGACACTCAAAAACTTAACGGGTCAAACAGCAATGGAGAGCCACAGGTTGCCTTTGTGTTGTACCCTAGAGCTGGAAAACATCATCAGAATCTTCTTAATACAAAACAGCTTCCTTTGATCTAAAAGAGCTTGACAGGCTCCTTTGACAATACAGAGATTAATCCTGAAGCTAGTTGGGCACACCGGGGCTAAAATTTAATTTCAAGAAACGCTGGAAAGAGAATAATTCTTTTCACATTTGTTTACCACTGCTAGCAATTCATTCTTCCAAGAGCGCTTCATCAAATCCCAGGACAATTACTAAAAGCTACTGTATAAATGTGGAAACAAGAAACAACAGTCAGTATAAAGATAAATCTGAAGGCACAAGACAGACAGACATGCACTTATCCATAAATAAAACATTGCTCCCATGGCCTCCTTACAAAACCATACCACCTTCTGTGGTTTCTCATAGCAAACACAGGGGGTTGACAACTTCTGTTAGTTCTCTTTCCCTCCCAGGCTCTCAAGGTTTGTTTTTAAATGAAATACAGGATGATGTTTTGAAGTTCATGACAGTGGGCAAGCCCTCTTTCTCCACAGGAGGGATGCAGCAATAAAACTGGTCCTGCCAGGTTCTGACCTTCCTGTCTGTATGGGGTGAGGGCTGTGCAGCTGCAGTGAAGCCCTGGTGTCTGAGACTCAGTCAGAATGTCAACATCAGTGGTAGGATCACCAGTGTACTTACCACAAACCCTCTGGAATCAAAAGGAAACAATAGATTTAGGTAACTACTAAGCTAAGCCAAGTACCAGCCAGTGGCCTAAGAGCCAAAAGTGCTAATTTCTGAGTCAGCACATACAGCTGCATGCTTTCTCCTGGCATCTCCATCCAGCAGCCTAGTTTACTCCTCACGTTGCTTTCCAGGGGGAATGTCCTTCCCCACCACACCGGCATAGATAGATACAGGCTCACGCACAGCAACACCCCCATCAGCCCATCCCACATCCAGCAAAGCTTCCCATGGCAAAATATATTCTGTTCTGGGGTTTTAAGGGTAAGAAATGACCCACCATGCGAGTGTTTCTCTTGGGACCTTTCCCCACGGATAAATCCATGTAAGGTATTAGTGCCTGCACAGCAGGCAGTCTCACAACTGCTCTTAGGCTGCATCAATGCTCCTTCACAGAGGTAACAAGATCCCTTATGCTTGTAAGCAGGGGTTCAGAGGCTCTTGAAAAATGAAGCCTACAACATATTGATCAGAGCAAATTTAACATAATAAATAAGAGTTCATGGTCAGAAAATCCCAACTGCTTCTCTATTGCAGATCCAAAGCAAAGAAGGAATCCAGTCAGATTTGTGTCACTGCCTCCTTGCTCTATAAATAGCTGCAACTGCCGTTCTAAAAATAAACCAGATAAATATTTTAAGGCCCACTGGTACTTTTCTTACTGTTTTGCTTACAGTACTGCTTACTGTTGTGTAAATCAGGAAAATTATCAATGAGATCCATAAATTTACACCACAGTGCTTTGCTGAAGTCAGGGGAAGGGCTGTGTTTCCAGCAGTTACAGACAAGTCCTCCCCTGAACACTTCACCATCAGCTTTCCTTCCTCCTGACCTACAGACCCCTTTGACAGATGTGGGAAAACGAGCATGGGGAAAATGCCAAAAAGCTGCTGCAGTCCTTTTGCCTAATCCATAAAATGGATAAATAAATTTTTTAAAGGGTACCTCTGTCCTCTTTAATCTTAGCCTGAACAAGGACTGCAAAAGATACCTGCTCCCTAGAGCAGTTTAGGAGAAAGTACTCTGCTGGAATTTTTCTGTCTAGCTCGGTATCTGTACTTGTCAAATAAAACAGTGATTACCATAAAACTACTGTAAAAATAAGCAGTTATACTTTTCTTTTGTAGATAATTTGTCTCCCCCAAAATAACTCAGTATTTTGCCCATGAAATACATCAGACTAATGCACTTCTGAAAAAAACAGTTGGAGATGAACAAAATAGTCTCAAATGGCTCTTCTGTCTAATTTTAACTCAAAGACACCATTTTACATAAAATAAAAAGACAACATAATGTACCTGATAATAAATCGCATCATTTGTGAGGGCACTTACAGAACACAAGTTGTTTGTATTACTGGAATAAACATTCAACAGAATCCACCGAAACATGTGAAATTATTTGAAGGAAAATATAGTAGTTCTCCACCCTGAATAAACCAAGGGGAAAAAACCAAACCAACCCAACAAAACCAAAACCAACCCAAACTGTGCTTGAGCACGCATAGGTATTGTGTTATTCTGATTACATGGGAAAACTAAAGACACAAAGGCTGCCTGTTTTGCTATTTTTCCTTGCTTTTCCAGGAAACCAAATATTAAGTACCTGGCTTACAAACCTCCAGCAGTTGATCCCACTTCCTTTGACGTTCACCTCCTACGAATGACACAATCCAACACCTACATACCAGCTCTAAGAAATCAAGAATGCTTTTGCTTCAACAAACCCCCATGCACTTGGGGCCAGCCAAAGAAAGATAAAACACCCTGGAACTCTGCAAACAAATTATACCCACTGCTGACGTAAGGAGAGCGAAGGCAGGGCAAAGGGGAAAAAAAGAAAAATTAAATAAACCAGAGGAGGCATCCTTAGTCATCCAGAGCATGTGTTGAGATTTTACCAGCACACCTGGAAACTGAAAGCCTCTGTTAGCCCTAGCTAGAAAGTAAAGAGCAGGCTGCAAGCAGGCAGTGAGCATCACCTTGTGGGGTGGGAATAGGACTCGAGTGCCCTCTCCTCATCCTGACCTTGCAGGGAAGAGGGGCTGCCTCCAACAGCACGAGAGCCCAAGGCAGGCAGGGCTTTGGGGGCCGCAGAGGAGCTCCCTCCCCATCCGTGCCCTACACAGCTGCTGCCTATTCCTGCTGCGCAGGCCAAATAAATCACCAGCAGTGAGCACCTAGGGCCTTTGTGGAAAAACACGGATTCAGCAGCCCCGAGAGGATTTGGTATCTCGTCTGACAGTGCAGCCAGCTTTAAACAGCCAGATGAGGGCATTATGGATGATGTTGAGTGTTTCAGGGGTCAGAGCATATAGGGTGGCATAACCCAGGGCTCCAAAAGCCTGGGAGGAAAGCACATGCTATGGGCATGGCTCTGCACTGCTCCCCTGCCTCCTTCTCCATTACTAAAGTGGCAATTTGTCATATGTGGAGCTTGAGAGCTCTGCATGCTGCATCCCAGGAACGTCAACCATCGCTGGTACCGCCAGCATTGCTGCCTGCCACACCCAAGTCTTCCCTTGGGTGCTCCCAGCCAAAAGCTGTCCTCACTCAATTTTCCACAGCTGAAAAGACCTGGGAAGGACAGAGCTTCCACGACCTGACCTGCACCTATAAGTGACCTCCCCCTTCTCCCCCTATTTTGAATTATATTTGTGAGCAAACAGGTAAAAATACTGCCTTTAAGCTCAGAACCCCAGCTTTGGCCTAAGCACTACCACCACTTAGGGGTATTTTTCAACAAACAAGAAGCAAGGAAAATGCTGCATAATTACTCAGAGCCACCCTGAAAGGAGGGCTGTTACCAGAACCACTGAGTTGCTTTTATTGAGGATTTCTTACTGCAGTGGAACACTGCCTAATAGCTGCTATATCCTGCTTGAGTGAGTATATTCTCCTCGGAAATCAAGCAAAGGTTTCTAATAGTTTTTGACAGAGTGTGGTCCCCTAAAGCTACATTTTCTGTCTGATTCATGCTGACTAACTGTAACCCTACGACAGTTATTGAAAGTTAATTAGCGGTGAAGTGCTAAGAGCTCTAAAAATGAAAATACAAGCGAGAGCTGAATGCAGAGTGTCTCCCTTCCCAGAAAAAATACTGTCAAAAAAATATTGCAAGTTGAAAATGTGAGAGGGATTCCTCTAATAACTTGGCTGTGATGGTCCCTTGTGGGGTAGACACATGGCTAAGAGGTAACACATTTCTAAGGGTTTATCAGGGAACTGGGGAACAAACCCCAGTATTTCTTTCTTCATTAAATTTGCTAGAGAAAGTGCCCGGAAAGTTACACAGAGACAACACCCAAGTTACATAAAGAAAAAGATATAACTCAATTGCTGCTTCCTTTGGGGACTCAAGTTTGTCAGATGTTGCACACGCTATCAAATCCCAACTATTTTTGCCCTTATCCTTCACTTCCTCAGTATTTGCAAGGAAAAATCCACAGTTAGATGCGAGCCCAGCCAGCACCAAGCAGGCGTAGGAGGTGAGGCGAGGAGAGCCACAGCCCTGCACCACCCACTCCCTGCAGATGTAAGCGCCGAGACAAGGTGCGAGGCAGTGGGCAGCACCCTTCAGGTTTTAAAAGAGCCCATCCTGGCACCCCCAGAAGTTGGATACAGCCCTAAACAATCAAAAAATAAAACTAAAAGCACCCTGCACTAAAAGCACCCTGAAGAAGTGGCATTGTTTTAAGAACAAGGAAGGGAACACACTGAAGCAAAGCAAGTAGGTTGGAAAAGCCAAATGTAGGGCTCAGTATAAAAATAGACAACAGTGATGCCAGAATGCCTTGGCAAAATTGTATTTATTGATTTTCATAGAATAGGGAAAAAAGCTCCAGCCCTTTCCACCCCTGACTGCTGACTGTGACTCACAAGTGATTTAAAATTACTGCAATGAGCAAGCGGGGACTGAGCTGAGTTGGACCTCGCTCATGTCTCCACAGGGTTGACAGGGGAACGGTGTCCTGCTCCAGGCTCTCCTTGCGGCTGCCCAGGAAGTACAGAATAGCTGTGGATGCTCACCGCCGCCACAGCATCTAACAACACTTGGTTCAGGCAAGTCCTCTGTGCGGACTTGATCAATGCGTGGTTCAGTGTCTGCTCAGCCACCACTGGTTGCCGGCACCCTGGTGACCTGACTTGGCCTTTCCCTCGGGCTGGGAACTGGGTGTGTAAGGAGGACCACATCCTCGGCCTCCCGTTCAGCGGGGTGACTGCCTTGGCTGAGGTCTGCAAGTGTCACAAGCTGTCCACGTTTGGTTTGGAACCGCTTTACACCTTTACAGGGCAGCCAATGCTCTCGCTCTGCCGGGATCACAATCCAGGGGCACGGTCTGGCTGAGCTGTTAGGTTCGATGGTTTTCCTCCTCCTTTCCAAGCGCACCCTCTCAGCCCCAGGAGAGGCGTCAGAGAAGCCGAGGGCGGGGTGTCACACTGCAGACGGGCCCCCAGCCCCCGCACGGGCTGCTCCCGCCGGCTCCCGCACAAGCGTTGGGTGCCGCGGGAGGAGCCCCGGGCC